>VXBO01003906.1:679445-705032 GCA_013400135.1 Rhinoptilus africanus
CTGAGGTTGTGTGCTGCTTAGCTGCCTAGCAGAGTTAACCCACAGCAGTGGTCTTCCACTGAACCCTCTCCAAGAAAGAGTCCAACTAATCTTCCTGCACTCAGCAGCAAGCTCAAATTTTGCAGGGAAAACTTTACGCCACTTCACTACCTCTGCACAAACCAAAGGCCTTCCACATTAGCTCTGGTATTATAAAACTATGCAAACACACATAAGACAATCCCATGTAATGTCATATTAAAGCAATTATCCTTATTTTCTAGGCTGCTGTTGTAACAATAGTCTGCCATATAGCACGTTATGGGCCAAGTTTTCTCAATAAACCATATAATCTGATCCATATTGGCAGGCCCAGAGTCAGCATAGCTTGTACTCTATGGCTGCAGCTAAATTTGCATCCCAAGCTATACAGCTGGAATGCTTGCATAGGGAAACTTGTCCGTACTATTTCTTCCTGAGCACATGAACAGCATTTGGATACAGCCATCAACTTTCCTGAGCACAACTGTTCCCTTACACAGGTCTTTTAAAAAATATTTTTGACCAACATATAATCAGTTACAGAACACTCTGCAGAGAACATATTAGTCACATCTTAAGATCCATCACAGAAGTTTTCATAGGCCATTTTCAGCTTCTATGATAGCTCAAAAGTTTAATGGATTTGTTCTAGGTGTTCAACCAAAGCAAATTTTAATTGCTAAATAACCAATGCATGTTCTCAACCTTGCTTATCCTGAAATGACTATCTGGGATTCACACTTGCCAAATAAGGAGAAAAAAAAAAGTCATATTCAGTAGAATAGCATAAATTATTCTTCAGCTTCAATTCTTTGCTTTTCTGCCAAACAAAAAAAAGCATTATGAATTTGGTATAGCTTCTTATGGTTCTCTAGAAAGCTAGCTGGGTGGATTGTAGAGAGCAAGAGCACCGAGGGCAGAGTATCCATTTTAAGACATCACCTATCCCAAATCTAATGCCTAATTTTATGAAAAAAATTACACTGGCTTTTATGTACAAGTCAACTTAGTACTGTTTTTTACTTCTAATTAACAAAATCCAGGGGCTTACTTGTATCATAATAATGGAATAAGACCATTAAAACAAGGCTCTTAGCAGAATTGGTTTGGATATTTTTATTGTTAAATAACAACCTTAGGGCAGAATATTCTTTTCAAAAAGCTACTACATGAATCAGAAGGCTAAGTGTCAAGAAGCAACTTAATCATTTGAGTCCCTAGGACTGATTTAAATATTCAGGTGTTCTAGTTGTAGCAAAAAGTAATTGGGCTTAGGCATTTTGGGAAACTGACTCTTTGGTTTGGAAATCAGAATGTAAAGTTAGTGGGGATGAAAGAAAACCTTATCTTCTGTTTCATTTCTTATGACTTCAAGGTTAACATAATTTTTATTTCAGTAGAAGGTCTTCCACCGCCAAAAAGGACAGCTGGTAGAACACAAGCAAAAAGCCACAATCTTCATTAGTTTCCCACTTTCCATTTCCCTAAGTTTACATCATATAAAATGAATACCAAGGCATTTGACTCCTGCAGCTTACAGGCAGTTTCCTACAACTGGGTGTCTCAACAGAAAAGTAAAAGGTCGCCTAAACTGAAGAGCAGGTCATCTAAATAGACTGTCATAATCTTGCCATTAGGTCATAAACTGCATATTTGGCTGCTCTACATACAGCATCCCACCTTCCTGTCTGTAAGCTGGAGCTCTGGAAAGTTACAGACATCCAGGCTTTAATCAGTTTGTGTTACTGTGACTGGAGAGATTCCAGTAAAAGAAATTCAGATACCACCTTGGACTGGATGGAGTGAGGCCTTGGAAAGATGCACAGCTATTAAAGAGGATCACTGCAAAGCTAAAGTTGCAAAAGACTTATTTTGTCTTTGGAGATAAGTTTAACTCATTTCAGAAGTGGAAGTTTCCCAGACAGGCAGAGGGTGAGAACACTGATAGGAACAAGTGCTCCTGCTTCCGATTTGCAGTTGTTATGTTCGAAAGGAAGAGAAAACAACTGAAAGATGGTGACTGAAACTAGGGAACAGAACTCTAATAAACTCTGGGGGAAGGTGGTCTCCACTGTTTCTCACCAACTCTCACAACAGGTGCAAAAACATAAGGGTAAATTATAGCTGAACGTGAGCCAGCAGTGTGCCCAGGTGGCCAAGAAAGCCAATGGCATCCTGGCTTGTATTAGAAACAGTGTGACCAGCAGAAGTAGGGAGGTGATTGTCCCCCTGTACTTGGCACTGGTGAGGTCACACCTTGAGTATTGTGTCCAGTTTTGGGCACCCCAATACCAGAGAGATATCGAGGTGCTGGAGCGAGTGCAGAGGAGGACAACGAAGCTGCTGAATAAATCTTATGAAGAGTGATTGAAGGAGCTGAGACTGTTTAGTTTGAGGAGGAGGAGGCTGAGGGGAGACCTCATCACTCTCTACAACTACTTGAAAGAAAACTGTAGAGAGGTTGGTGCTGGTCTCTTCTCACAGATATTTAGTGACAGAACAAGATGGAATGGCTTCAAGCTGCAACAGGGTAGGTTTAGACTGGACATGAGAAAAAACTTCTTCACAGAATGAGTGGTCAGACACTGGAATAGGCTGCCTAGGAAGGTGGTGGAGTCACCATCCCTGAATGTGTTTAAGAGTTGTTTAGATGTGGTGCTGGGGGATAGGGTATAGGGGAGAACTTTGTAGAGTGGGGTTGATGGTTGAACTTGATCCCAACAGTCTTTCCCAACCTGTATGATTCTGTGATTCTATGGAAAGATTGCCATTACTTGGTGTTCAGATGAGGGAGACAGGGATGGTACAGAAATCTCAAAATGTGTCAAAATAGCTTTTTGACTCTTAATGATTATGTTTGCAAGTTACACCTTCATGGCAACAGACAGGAGTTATGGAGCATACGCTCACCAGAAGCTTTAGGATTTTATTGGGATCTGGACAGTGCTTCTGCCAAAAGCAATGGGCAGAGCTACCATAAAGCATGTGGGCAAGAAGGCAGCCTGCTTTCTGGGGGCTACCCAACCAAGTCCGAGAAAAAACTGGATGTCCAGGAAATGCGGGGTTAGCTCTAGCACTATTTACAGGAGTGGAGGAGGAGCCATCTGAAAGAAAGATTAGGACTGGACTTGTAATGCAGCCACACACAGGAACTGTCAGCAAAACTACTTTCATGGAGGAAAAGGTAAAGGGCATTTTGAAAATACAGCAGTTAATGATCTTTCACTTGCACTGGATTTTCAGAAGGGCTGTTTTTTCCAGCTTCTCAGTCCTTTGCAACAGCTCAAAAGGATCAAAGCAAGATGCTGTGCTGGCTCTGACAGCCATGGGGACAGTTGCAGCTGCTTCAAAAGACAAGAAACTTAAATTATATTAGAATGTAAGGAGATCTCTAGAGGTCTCATTGAACTCTATTAGAAAACAGGAGAATGGTATTCAAGAAGCATTATATGAATTTGGACCTCAGTATAGTAATCTTTACACAGTTAACAATGGGCAAACTTCAGCATAAGAAAGATTCTGTCCTTAATTTACAACATATTAACTTCCCCTGCAAGTACAGGTGAGTTATTGGCAGTGTAATAATAATATGGCGTCATTGGATAAGGTTCAGCACATGTTACTCTACAGTTTGTAAAAAGTGCTTGTTTTCATTTGCACCAATTCACAAAATTCAGTAACTGGCAATAGGTTGTTCCCAACGTTAGTGAAAATTAGCAAGGTTGCACTTAATTTTCTTTAATTACTGGACTGGAAAAGATGATCATGTACATTCAGAGATAATTAGCTAAGTGGGTATTAACTGGTTTTTTGTGTGTGAAAATCTCCAATCATTCAACTAGACACTGACTCAGGCATTTCCTTTTGAGATAGATGTTCCCAATGAACCCCATTAGCTCCCCAAAGCTGCACAGTAACAGCTGGAAATCAGTGTAGGCAACACTCAAAGAAAAATGGGCTCGAACAGGAGCAGCTATTCCCTTCTGAATTGGACTGCCTCCTACTAATTGAGAACAACTTCACTGGGCTGACAGAGCCTGTAGTTCCGACATGATAAAAATGATGTTTACAGTCCCCAGGGGTACTGAATAGAAGTCTGCCTTCATGCATAGGAAACATATTAGCAATCGCATCAGTTGTGAAAAACAGCTGCCTAACCACCGCCAACCCCCCGCCACAGACCAAAAATACTGGCCAGGGCTGTTGGCTCCGAAAATGTAAGAACAGCCACGCAGTCACATTGAAAATATGCACAAATGACCAGCACTGGACTGAGTGGCTTACGATCAGGCAATGCTATGGTAACAGAAATAAGATTTAATTGAAAGTGAGGTAAGAAAGAACTAGGGCAATAACCCCTGGTTTTCAACAGCATACATTCCTACAATAATTGAAATATACACAAAGCAAACCCCCTTAAGATATAATATGCTTCAGTAATTTATTTCCAAATCAGGGTCAGGACAGTTGTTAATATTTGTTTCACTTCTGCTGCAAAGAACACATGCCTCAAAGAAGAAAAGCCTGATAAATAAAGCAAGACAGGATTGATATAAACCAATTGTAAGTCACATGTTTCTTCCTGATCGGATCTTTCAAATAAAATCTCAAATAGGAAATACATTTTCACAACCTTTCCTTTTCTAGGTGAAATTTGTCTTTTTTCCTTAGACAGACAACATCTCCCCATCACTGTTGTAGCTCATTACCAAGGTAGTAAGAACAGTCAGCTATTCAGCCATTTACATAGCAAACATGAATCAGCCTGGTAAGCACAATGAACCTCAGCCATCAATTCAGTACAGAAACAGACTTTGCAGATGAAAAATTTGCTGCTCTCATACCAACGATTATAAAAAGGAAATGGTCTATTTATTTATAAGGCAACGTTATTGATAAATGTCCAGTTTAACCCTGGGATTATATTTGCTAACTTTTTTCCCCTCAAAATACTATTCCAGTGTAAAGCTACTTTTTTTTTTCCTTGTAATATAAAAATTTACCATTTAATAGCCAAGTGGCACAACAAAAACTATTTACTTGACTTCTTTGGTACTTATTTCCAGGAGACTTGTAATAACATCAGCATACAACTGAAAAAATCTCAGTAAACCAAATATCCAATAATATGAAGATGTTCCTATCCGATATTTTGATTTTGGCCACTTAACTATGATTGCAAGTGAAGGCTTTTGCAAATTATTTACTGTAAACCCAATGTCTGCCTTGCTCCATACAGCCTTATAGAGAGATATCCAAAATACTGACGTATTGGTGTTTAACTGTCTTTGCAATACAAACTACTCAGCTGAACAGATTCCCTTAGCTGAGTACCCATGCTATAGCAGCAGCTACACTGCATCCAGTATCCAGTTCCCGAGCAGCTAGAGATGACTGTACCACGCAGAGGAAGTTCCTGCTGTGACTTTACACTATCAGCTCATTTCAGCAAAGGAATATTTTTCTTTGATTTTGGTAAAATTCCAAGTTCTAATTCACATCATCAGTGATGCGCCCAAAGTTCTGAAGCAGAGGGAAATTACTGAAAAATTAAAACCATATTATTTTTAAATAAATTATGGGGTTCCTTCAGCATACGTTAAAAACAAATCTATTACTTAAACACTCCATTCTAGCCAAAAAAACCTTCACCATTTTAACTCCATCAGAGGGAAGATTTATAGATACTAAAAATAACTCACTGGACTAACATCTTTCAGGCTTACATGATTTACAGAGTCAAAGAAACATTTGCTAAGAATGATTTAAATGATCATATTTATTTTACATTGTAATTATTAAAAGTGAAGAAAACTAACTTTCATTTAATACACTTGACTGAGTCGTACAACTTCTATTTGCCAGGCTATTATTTCTCCTGCTGCTATTGATTTATCTCAAAACTAGCTTTTCCATAACAAAGCATATGAATGACCTTAAAATTAAATGAATACATTTATTAAAGGAATTTAATTTCTATGCTGAAAACACTGCAGTTCCCATTGACAGCAAAAGCTGCCACTCTTCAGTACCAAAAACGTATTTTAACTAAATTGAGAGACAAAGGAAATCGATGAGATAAAGACATTTTGCACAAGTTCAGAACCCGGCTCAATGTGCTTAAAAAGGAATTCTTAATGCTTTGAGGTTTGTTCATGAAAATATTTAACTGCGTGAAATATGTATTCTTCTCTATTTCTATTGGAACTAGGAAGCTAGAGAAGAGAAGCTGGCTGGAAGCCACTAGTATACAGAGTGAGTGGAAGAAAGCTAAGCCTTCCTGGTCTCTAGAACAGAGCTGAATGAAATGTTTATGTAAATATTTTCTAATAACATTTTTTGAAAAAGGTGGGGAGTGTACCTGAAAACTCAGAAACATTTTTTGTGTCAACTTTTTTTCTTAATATTTTTTCATTTTAATTTTTTTCCTATTTGTTTTTTTTTAAAGTTAAGTACGCTAATTTTAAAAGCATTGTTTTTCAGCTTTTGAATTTCCACTGTTTTCAACTTCTAGGCCAACATTTTAGGGGGAAAAAAAAAGTTGAAAACAATGTTTTGAGTTTGCCATTTCTAGCATATAAAAAAAATTAAAAATCAGTCATTCACAAATCAGCCTTTCAACCAATTAGACAGATCTTGAATAAGTGTAAATCCAGTTATTACTTGCCATTTTCCCAATATATCTGAAGATATACCTAATCTTTTATATTATCTTAGCCTAGATCTTCTTTACGATCATCTGGTTAGTCATATATAAAATCAACACCTTGTGTTTTCTTAATATTGGGCTCTGTAACAGAGCTGCAGTAGCTCTTTAATACCTCTACGCAGTTAAAGCTTACAAGCGCTGACAAAAATCTATTCAGAGTCATAATCAGAAAATTAAATAAACTGGTTTCTCAGGACAGCAATAAAATAAAAATTTTAACCACTAGAATTGTTCACTATTGCCAAAAGAAAAAAAAAAAACCAAACATATTCCTGTATTCTTTGCACATCAGATCTAGAGGTTCTTCCTTCATCAGGGAGATATAAAACCCAAATGGTTCCAGAGAGCTCAGTAACAAAATTAATGAAGAAGTCCCCAAAGTACATAAACTCTTAACTAGCAAAACACAATTTTCTTGAAAGTAGACAGGAGTAATGAATCAGAAACACTTAAATGCTCCAATAATTAATGCTTATGTCAAATCACTTGCCATTAAACGAAGTCTAACGAAAAATTAAATAGAGAAGCCCATTAAGAACATCTATAACCATCTACTACTCTACTCACCAGAAGCAGGTGGGACTTCCCTTGGAAAGAGTAAGAGGCCAAATTGCATATTTCTGCCCATCCTGTGCTTCTATTTAAAATAAATACCTTCTATACCTATGGTCACCAGAAAGTTTCTTCCCATCCTTTCTGAACAGGAGAAAGCCGCAGAGGTAAAACATTAACCAAAAACGGTTTATGGTGAGGCCTCTCGCTGTGTTTCTGGGAACAGGAACATACTCTAGGGCGCTACAAAACAAGATGACCAGCATAATTTTCCACAATTTGCTGGTTCCGGACAGCAGATGTGCTTTTCACTAGATTTCTAATGTGCCCTATCACTCTCCGACCTTTTTTTCCTACATTTGACTCCACTCCCCTTCAAAGCCAAATTTGGTCTGGTTATAACCACATGCAGTATTCAATCACTGCCTGCTAAGTAACAGGCATCAGATTCTACCCTACTTTAGAATTGTTTACCCAAGACAGCCATTTGACGCTTCCTTCATAGTTAATGGGCAGAAACAGGCATTTTTAGGGGCACTGTTCATACAACCTATTTTAGATGTTCTGATCCACCCAGTTCGTATTACACCCCAGATGCCAGAAGAATACTGCCCTATGGCTTCAGCAACTACAATAACAGAAGGAATTTTAAAAGTTTTCACCTACTAACTTTTTTCATCATCAATACGTGCATATTTGTAACTATAACTCAGAGCAGAGGGGTGACAAGGCTGAAGTCCAGAGACAGCTCTCAGCACAGCCATACATGCTCTGCTTCGCACGACTCTCCATGTGCTGGAAGCTTCTCTAATGTCTGACTCTACCTGCACTGAGGCTCTGCCTTAAGCACAGCATTTTACCCTTCGTCCTCCCTTTCTGCCTGTTCTCCGCATCCCCGCCACTTCTCCACACAGCAGCTGCTGACCCATTGAGCTCTGCCATTTCTGGTGCAGTGCCTTGCTGACAACCTTACAGGGCAGCAGCTTCATTTTTCATTGGTATCCCTTATTTCAAAATATTCCAATTCCTGCACACTCAATTCATATGTTATCAAGACAGCCTGGCAGCCTGGACTGCAGAAGCAGAATTAACACGAAGTAAAAACAAAGGCCAAAAGCGAGAGCTGGGCTTAAGGCTGTAAAATGGGTTGAGATATTGGAGAAGGATGGAATTTAACTGAAGAAATTAGTTAAATTTAAAAGGATGGAAAAGGAAGAGCAGCTTACAGTAGCTGATGGAAACAGCAGTCTGTCTCCAAGACATCACAAGACTCCAGTGCTCACGTTATTCCATATGGAGTGACCATGGGCTCAGGCTGGTGGCAAAGGCCACCACGTTCACAAGGCATGGTGCTAACAACGTCAGGGTATATAGACCAACGGTGTAGCAGAAAACCACTAAAGTCAAATACACCATTACTTGATTTTATTCTCCTCTTATACAGTGATCAAAACATTTTACTTTGATTAAAACAAGCCACGTATCCCACTTCTCGTTTATCTCAAATGGTGCTGTACTGTGTGCTCAACCTGCCTCTGCGATGGGTGCTAACATTCCAGCCTTATCACCTGGGATGCACTGGAGCATCCCATGCTTAACAGTTATCTCCCTTATTCCCTTCTTAACAGGGCTGAGCAACTTGCACCATTCTATTCTTCTGACCTTGTTTGCACATTTATCAACAATTAATTTACTGATCATTGTATTATGTTATTAAAAAATTGTCTTATTTGCAAAAATAAGCACAGCTCTTGATATATGTTGTAGCTTCACTCACATTTGCATCTTTTCTTTTAAATCTTTAAAGCAATTTACCGACAGTTCCTGAAAAAATGTTAAAACAATTAATTTATACTTAGTTTTACACAGCAAAATTCTTTTTTTTCAAGTGAAATTCAATTATTTTTCATTCACAAGAGAAAAAAATAATTTACTAAATGTAGATATATTTTTATATACATGTTTAAATTTTAAATAAAACTGAAATCTACGTTTATATAAATAAAAAATATGTACATTTTGGTCATTGATATCAAATTAGTATTTTTAATTTGGGTTTCTGATTTGATTATTTAGTGCCAAAGGACCACAAGAGGCAGTAGGCAACAGTTTCAGCTTTTTGCCTTTTTTTTTTTTAAACCAAAACAGCTTATGTATTTTGCCCTTCAAAATTTACAGTCTAGTAGGCTACTGGCGAGGAAAAAAAAAAAAAAACCAACAAACCACAAACCAAAACCCTGTGCTCCAGGCAGATTCTAACATTATTTTTTTTGAAAAAAAAAGTGTTTCCACCAAATATCTTCAAAGCTCTAACAGTAACACTTGGTGCAATGAAAGCATTCAGTATTTTCTTCTACTCACTTTGTTTTGGGCAAGGTTAAACATTATACTAATCCTACCCTTTTTCCTTTCTCTTTCTTTCCTGACCCTTTCACTTGAAAGCCCATCAACATAATCTCCTGCAAGCATAGCACTACCTGACAAACTATCACCCCAAACAGACCTCAATCCATCCTGTGAGGCGGCAGTTACAAGAAATCATTGAACTCTGAATGGTCCCTGCACCATCTGAGAATAAATCAGGAGGACAATATATTTCTTGGATCTAAAACAGCCCCATCAATAAGTAACCTAAGCATGAGGAAAACGACCAACTAAAATGCTGACGAACACTCATGGCCTTTTATTGGGGTCAAGGGGTAGGACTGCCCAGGAACCCTCCGCCCTTTCTTCTTCTTCCAAATACTCCGAAAGGCCTAATACCATGCGATTTCTGATTCATGTGCTGTTTTGGCCTTGCACTACCAGGCAAGTCAAGGCCGGTTTCTCCTTCTCACAGCCAAAATCAGCATCTTACAAGGGCTCTTTGCCCCATGAGCAGACAGCTCAGACTACAGACAGTCAGAAATTATGAAGAACTGAAAAAGAAAGTCAAAGAGAGACAGGCAGAGAGAAAGATCCACAAAGCTTCAAAGCGCGAAAAGTGTCTCTGGCTGGAGACAAAGCCCTTCCGCAGCTATGCAAACTCCAGAAGCCAACGTACTACCTTTTGTTGAGGAACTCGGGGGATGAGAGATTTTGTTTATTCAGTTTTTAATTTCTCCACTAAGGCTAAAGCCCTCTTTTTGCTGTTTCATTTGCTTAAAGCCTCTATTTTGTAAGACTTCCAATTAAGAGAATGTGACACTCTCACCAGGCTTGGATTTCTCCTATTAAGCAGCTTTGCTGGTCATTTTGTTAAGGCCACCTCCAGAACAAATGCTGACTGAAAACAGAATTAATAATGGATTTAAAGGGTACTACTCAATTGCCAACACACACAATAGAGACAGCTGTTTTAAAAAAAGAAAAGATACGCATCTGGATAGACTTTTTTTGTTACACTCGGAAAAATAAAAGCCAAGAAGGTAAAGAAATCCAGACAGTCTCAACTGTTATATAGAAATCTTTAGCAATTTAAAATACTTTAGCAGATACAAGCAACTGCTAAACAAAATGCGCACTTACAAAGGCTCTTCAAAAGCAGACTTACATCACAGTTAATCACATGGGAAGTCTGTAGGTAAGTCAATATTTTCCTTTTTTTCCAATATAGATCTAAAGAGTACATGCATTCTATGAAAAAAATAACTGCATCAAATAAAAAGAAATATAATTGTGCTCATATAAATTCTGTTCTCCGATTGCATGCCAGGAAAAATATTCAACTATGGGACAAACTAACTATGGACTTGAGGCAATTTCCCGAAGTATGTTAGAGTAGGATTTCATCTCTATAGCTATTGGTAAACTCAAATATATGTTAAAACTTTCAATTTGCTTTCTCCTTTGAAAGGAAATCATAGATATCTGCAAATCAACACAACACTGTGAGCAATGATCACTCTCAAGAATCCTTTGAACAAGAAAAACTGACAGGTTGAGCTTGCAGCATCAGCAGGAAAAAAAACCCCTAATGTCTAAAGACTAAAAGCTGGCTCATCCTCAAGGAATAAAATTTTACAAAGGGATAAGGATCAAATTCAAAACATTTTCAAAGAACCAATACAATTAGGAGAAATACCGTCATTCATCATATTCTTTCAACACATTAATGTAAGGCCATGAGAATAAGGACAAGAAAAAATGAAGAGAAAAATTAACCTTGCCTCTAGAAATTCTCAGTCCAGAACCTCTGAAGTTTGTTAAGAAATTGCCACAGATGAACATAAAAATTGGTTTCATTATAACAAGATGGATGACTGGCTTCGTTCCTTAGTAAGAAACAGGTCAGTACTTCTGAAAAGATATGAGTTTAAAATGAGGAACTAAATGGAAGCCATTAATTGTCACAATGTGAAATGCCAAATGGGTTAATCCAATGCTTTGATGTACAAAGAATTCATTGTTATAATCTCACATTGAAAAAGAAAATGTTGAGCTTTTACTTTGGATGAAAGTATATTAACAAAAATACTCATATGCAACTTTCAAATTATTAAATATGCCAGCCACTACAATTTGCTGGCAAAAAAAGGAGATAATTTATCCCCACCATTACACAAAAGTCTAGGGCAAAGACTAAGAGCTTCCTGGAGAAAGACACTGGCAACATCAAGAAAAAAAGAAAAAACCAACCAAGTTCTCCTAATACAGTGCATTGACTGAAAACATATTCCTGAAAATTCTTTTTATATATCCCAGGGTGAATAAGTAAAGGTATGCTCCTTAGCTGTCCTTCGTATTAATGCTCACATTACCAATACCTCACACTGGATCAGACCAGTCACCCATCGAGTCAAGTTTCCTCTTTCTGTTTCGGGAAAACAGAGCAGTGTCAGCAATAGGGAGAGAGACTACATGGACCCTTTTTGATTAAAAGTGGCAGTCTCTGAAAGATGCGGATCTGAAGCCCAGAAAGGAAAGAAAGAGTGATGCGATCTCATTTTCTGGCTTTGACAGACTTCCTTGGTACAACTGCTCTGCAAACAGGAGAGGGCAAGGGAATAAGCTCCGTACTGGCACCTGGATACCCCACACTGCTGAGCATGTTTCTCAGCTCTGTTGTACTGCCATCCCCAAGGCAAGACCAAGCACAGCTCAGTGTCCGTTCCAGTTGAGGGAGCACTCCCAAAAGGAAGCACAGACATGCCTGCAGCAGTTTTGCTCCCTTTGACCTGAACAGCCATTCCACACAACCAAGAGGACACTGACCCTGCAAACTCCCTACGTGTCACCAGGTTTCACAGACACTCGGTTTCACGCTTCATGAGTGCAGCCCTCAGACTATCTCACACACTATTAACTGAAAAATAATAATATATATATATCCATTATAAGGGGAGCAGCCATATACAGTGTGGACATAAGCCAGCACACGCTACTTGTCTTTGGGATCAGGAACTTCTTTCTGGCCCTCTTGTACTTAGCAGTACAGCTATGTCTACGGCATCTGATTTGCAGTCCCTGGATGCCTCACTTCCTCTGACAATTGTTCTGTTCTTGTTCTTCATCTTAAATTCTCTACAACTGAATGCATTCTTCCTTCATGTGGGTTTAAATGCCGTGCAGTAATGCAACAAAAAAACATAACTAACAAGAATCACAGCATCCAATTTCCTGTAACAGAATTGTACAGACCAACCATTTAAAAAAATCTAGTTCCAAAAATAAGCAGCAGAAAGAAGCCCAACAGAATCAGACAATAAACTTGACATGACATGAAAGGAACATACATAGCATCGCCCAAGCTCAGTGAATGTTCCTCATCCCCTCCTTGTCCAGAAAAAAAAAGGATTTTTTTAAAAATATTAAAACATAAGAAATTAAGCAAATAATTTTTTTAAATACTACAAATTCTGATAACATCTTAATTTTTAAGTTACTATTTTTATTAATTGTTCCTCTAAAAATTTATAGACAGTTCAATACGAGTGTTGATGCAGTTAAAAGTTCCACAGCTCAACTTACAAATAACACCCATGAATTCTATGGCTCTCTTTTGTTCCTTTTCTATTTACAAGTTCAGATGGTCTGAATCACTTTCAATTGTATTGATTCTAAGATTTTCTATTAAGGATGTCCTACTTGCTGTACATTGATTGGATGTCATAAGAAAGTCTATAAAAATAGTTTTGCTCAATAAGTACTCTATTTAATAATCATGACCACTCTGCCCTCATCCTACCACAAAAATTACCTATATTTCACTTTAATGTATTATCCCTTCACTTTTTACAGTTAAACATTATGTGCATCTGAAATAGACACGTGAAAGAGAAACTACAAAATTTTTTCCCCTCTTCAATATATGCTAGAAAAATGGATCTCGTTATATTCATATATTTTGCATCCAACTTCCGAGTCTTGGCACTGGGAGAGGTGATTTTTCTCCTGTGACTGTGTACTTTATAGACTTCATAATTTTTTGGCCAGCAGGAACAGTTTGTGCTGCTTGCTTCTGAGTCTCTGCAGACAGTATTGTGCTTCCTTAAATGTCACTCAGTTCTGGTTTTCCCCTACCAAATCACATCAGGTTTTCAAATCACTATGGATATTAACAGCAGATCAAGCACTAATGCAAA
Source organism: Rhinoptilus africanus (assembly GCA_013400135.1). Lineage (NCBI taxonomy): Eukaryota > Metazoa > Chordata > Aves > Charadriiformes > Glareolidae > Rhinoptilus > Rhinoptilus africanus. The sequence continues at coordinate 693,291 of VXBO01003906.1, forward strand.
AAAAAAAAATGCTGGCACTTTTAACTTTTGGATCATCAAATCAACAGAGAAAAGCTGAAAAGTTAAATAGGTGGACATTTTCCACAGATGCTCACGTGCGAGAGTCTGTCTAAAGTTTCCTCTGAAAGTTGGGCAAGTATTCATCTTTGCTTTGCAATGTGCTCCTTCCATCATCATCTTTACAGATTTTTTTGCAGAGAAATGAAGAAATACTACAAAAACAATGGTCTGAAGCAGATGTTTCAATCAGGCACTGAAATTTGTAATTGTATCCTTAGATATAAACGCAGATACACATAATAGCATAGGCTCAGAAAAAAGGGGAAGAGAATGTACTGCTTTTATCTACACAGCTTAACCACATGATTTTCAAGGCATGATCTGGCCCAAAAAGAAAATAGGCAAAAGAACAGTCATCATAAGAAAAAGAATAGTTATTTTTATAAACAAGTAAAACAAAAAAAAAATACTACTATCACAATCCCTTTATACAGGTAACATTTGTTACGCTGACCAGTACAGTACCATTGGAAGTTAGTTTAAAATTCGGTATAATTATACAGGCCAATGATATTAGATAGAAAAACAACTTTACAAAAATGCAGGATACACAGCCAGCACTAGGAATCAGATTTAAGACTTAACAACTTAAATCTAAAGAGAACCATTCTTCTTCTCTATTTCAAAGAGTAGCCCATAATCACATCTTATATCCCAGCAGAAGTTTGTATTTCCACCTGTGAAATCAAAGAATTTCAGGATACTAGAAACGTGTCAGTAACACAAAAATAAATCAATGTATTTCACAGAGAAACTTCCTCTCTGCCTCCCAATCTATTTATCAACTATTGCACTACTACACACTGTTTGGTGTCTTTGCTTTATGTCCTGGTGACTCCTGACCAGAGGGATACAACTTGTCTCCACGTGCTGGTCCAGCCTCTGTGACAGGGAGGAGTAACAGACAGGAAAGGAGAAGCAGCACCACTGTCACATCCTGAACCTTACAGCCTGTCTAGGAGAGAAATAAAAAAAAAAAACCACCACCACTCAACATAAAGAGTGTAGCACAGTAACAGGACCCAGTCCACACAGAGAGGATGTAGACAGAATCCCTCACGTACTTGGCAAGATAACAATCAGAAGAGGTGACAACCATTTTCCCAGAAGACTGAAATCCATTCTGCCTGCTGCACTCCTCTCGAGCTTTGTATTATTCACATCAAGAATGATTTTTATGCCTTTGACTCATGCAGATAAAAGAAGTCATTTAAATAGTCTTCAAAAGGGAAGAAGGAATAAACCACAAGTCCAAAAAAAAAAAAAAAAAATTACATTTAGTAGGTGAACATGATCTACTAAATGCTACTGTGCGGAGGCTTACAGGGGAGCAAGGGAGAACTTCCTGCAAGCAGTCTGGGTTTATTTTAATGCACAAATCCGATGAAGCTACTCCAAGACTTCTCACTCACAAGTAATAGCAAGATGACGGAGAAGCCTGAACTCGTTTCGTATCCCACCCCCCTCTCTTCATACACATAGGGCCAGTTGGGTTTAGATCCTTGGACAAGTGGAGAGAGGAGCAGATAAATAATCAGTGCCTGATGGTTATCTGGAAAAATGCCATCTTTAAATTCTATTCCAGGGTCCCCTGGCACAACTTCCAAAATCACCCATAAAGCTATAACCAGGCCTCTCTGCTTGCTATCCCATATTTCTTCCTCCTTTCCTCAGCTGAAGGAGGATATTTTTATCTTTGCCTCTAGCTCCAAGGACTGTTTTCTCCATGAGTTCTCCAGTGAGCTCACTCAGGGTACCCCAGGAAATCCATTAAATATCTACTTTAGTAATCCATCCAGCACTTTGTTCCCCTATTATAGCATTCACTGTGTCAGTTCATTCCAAAGACTTCGTAAAAGCAGAGCATATAGACTGAAAAAGCTTTTTAACAAATCAAGAAAAACAGCTAATAAAAAGAATCTGCCTGCAAGTTTGCTAGCACACACTCTTGGAACGGAGAAGCACAGAGACAAAGGCAAGAAAGAAGAAAAGGGAGGAACCTGAGGAAGGACAGAACAAAGAAGAATCGCAGCATCTGAGAACAACTGAAGTTGGAGGAGAACTCTGGAGATCACCTGGTGCATCACTCTACTCAAAGCACAGTCAACTACAGCAGATTGCTCAGGACTGTGCCCAGTCCTCTTCGGAAAATCTCCAAAGATGGGCACTCCACAACCTCTCTGGGCCACCTCTGCCAGTGTTCAGTCACCCTCACATTGGAAAAGTTTTTTGCTACATATAAACAGAATTTTCTGTATTTCAGTTTACATCCATCGTCTCTTGCGCTTTCACAGGGAACTGCTAGGCAGAGTCTACCTCTTCTTCAACCGAACAGAGAGGAGTATAGCCATCCCAGAGGCAAAAATCTGACCATAAGTATTTTTTATTCCCTTTTCTGAGGTTCACTCTCTTTCAAATGCTCAATATTACTGTGATTATTCTGGTGAGAACTGGTAGATAAAAATACAAACACAAGCAATTCCTGAGAAAATAAGGACTCTTAAAAATCTTAGACTATTAGGATAAATAGCCTGATCCAGTTGGGTATGTCTCCTAAGGAAAGATGATACTTCTTGAAAAATCAACATTTTATGAACTCAATTTAACAAGAGAAACTGCAAGTATGTTTCTTCCTACAGAAAAACACCCCATACAACCCATATCCAAGCTGCAATAAGGGAAATACAAGAAAAGTATTTTCTCCCATATGAAAAAAGGCACTAGGAGTTTCCAAGAGCAGCCTCAGGCTATGGCACCACAGATTAGGAAAAGAAGGCAGTAAGATGATAGTGTGATTTTGTATTATGTTCCCCAAGACTTACCGGAAAGTAGATTTCTTCAGAAAGTGTTGGAGTATGAGAACCCGCCTTAAATATCAGCCCTCCCTTTGATCCGACATTTTTATATCCTTCTTGCCAAGAGCTGCTGCAGAACACCTCTGTTCCTTTGCTGCTTTTTGATCTACACAGCATTGCCACAGACAAGAACTAAAGGCCACGGAGCAATTTACACTGTTATAAAGTTAGAGAGATCAGTAGCTAAGGTACATTAAAAAAAAGTAAATATAGCTGAGGTGAGCATATCAGTAACTTCTACAGCTGAGTTCATATAGGAGAGGCAAGTGCATGTGGAAAGTATCCATTATGTGTTATGGAGTAAGAGAATGCACTAACCCCCAACAAAGCAAAGACAGGGATTTTTCATCAGAGAGGCATAAAGAAAACTCTTATTTGACAAACCAGGTCCCTGTCTAGATTCTTTATTTAGGGGATGAAAGACCTTAAAACTCATTTTTCTTCAGTCAGGAGACACTCTGAACTAGAGTTTTCCAGAATGGGAAATCAAACTTATAGCCTCCTCCTAAAATATTTTTGTGTCTCCTTCAAACTACAGAGTTGAATGAAAACCTATGGAACCAAAACGGCTGAAGGAGGGAAAAGCTCTGAAATTATTTTGTGTAGGAGAACGTTCTCTGGAAAGCTTTTAAATGTTGCCCTTTGACTTCTTAACAACATAATATTTCAAGTGTTCTAAAGAGCAATCCATTTCCTATTGACTCCTCCAGAAAACACTATTTTGGTTTTATTTATTTTGCTCTTGTCATGTTATGTCAACTTGACAGCCTGGCACCTGATGCTGACCTTAATGAAGTCTTGATAGAGGACCCAGCACTTCAACTTAAAATGCCGTCAATTGCTGCTTAAATGAAAATCAAAACAACACATTTACAAAAACACGTGTCTTTTAGCTTACACAGTATTTAATGGTGCTTCCTTTACCAATTCCTGCTGCTTTGCTGAGTAAGACAAACAATGTTTTAAAGCTACAGATTTTGAAAAGCTGCTTGGAGTCCTGCAGTTAAACACAGGGTTGTACTTCTTCAGAAGTAAAAGCATTAAAGATGTTTACTTGGAAACTAGAAAGCAGCTATTACTGTAGAAAAGCATTTCTCCTTGCTCAGAAGTTAACATAATTTTTTACATTATCTAACATGGAATTTGTTCAGTCCCAAATTCTCACGGCATTGGCAGGAGGCTCAAGCAGCTCTGGTGAATACTGGAAGGTAGTAATAATGTGATTCTATCCAGCCAAATTTGGTTTCATGTGAAAGGCTTTTCGTGAGCCAAGTACACAATATTTTCTGCTGCACAGCACTGAAATAGGGTGGCAAATTATATATCACGTATTTGTTTTAGTTGGGAGTATTGCAACTTTCTCTGAAAAGAGAGGATGATGGACTAGATGGCCAATAGGGCTTATTCAGGATAGCATTTCTCTGTCCTTATACTCTTCAAAATACTACATAAATTATTCAGAATTCAGAGGTTTGTTTTATTACAATATTTAAATTGAATTATGAAAAGTTCCTGGAATCTTTATTTCAGCATTAAAACTATTTACAGACTAGACTACTTCACACAGTCTTGATGTGAATCAACATCAAGGATGCAAGTGATGATCAGTAATATTGTGGCCTTTCTTCCAAGTAGGTAAATTTGTGCCCTTACAATTTAGAACTATATTTGCATCAACTGCAAGTCTTTTACTGCCTAATAACCTTGAAAATAGACACACTGCACAAATTAAGGGTTTCTCTCCATTTCCAAGTCTTGAGTAGATCCTTATCTAACATTTTATGCCAGTGCATTGTGAACAGTTGCAGGAAGGCTATACATAAGCAAGTTCCAAGTTTCTTGTTGATATTGTTTACCCAGCCCTACAATACTAAGTCTTCTGTTTACAAATAGAAAACAATGCCAGAACAAGTTTCCTTATACTTCTAAAGTGCCACATCAGCACATTTCAAATAGGTTAGGGAAAGCAATTTCTCTTACATACTCTAGAAATAGACCACAGTCCTTGGATTATTCAATATTTAGCCAAGACAGACAATTGATACAGGCAAGTTTGGAACATGTGAGCTAAGCTGAAGATGTACCAAGCCTTTCATGTGTTGGGATAACACACAGTCATAAAACAGAAATTATTTCAGTCCTTAATACGTTAGTCTTAACTCAGACTGATGCCTACCAATTGCCCTCTGCACCTTCCTGACAATACTCAACAGCCCCTACTCCCTCAGAAGTATTATCAAAATAACCACAAAGAAAGTAGACTGCTTTAAGACAAGGTAAGTTTCCTAAATCAGATTCTAATCTGTCTGGAAATCATACATGAGAGTTGCCCTCTCTAAACGCCCAAACAGGATTCCTCCCATTCATACTTTTCTTAACCAACTTCAAACAAGCTCTCTAGTTAAAGCCTACCTGCCTACAGAAACCAGTCCCATTAGAATGCGTCTTTTGCCAGTATTTTAAATATGGCTTTGGAGGCTTCCCTGAGGGCCTTTTCAATTAAGGTTCACAATACACATGAGAGTAAAAGTACAAAATTGTAAGCACAAGGTTTGAAATCTTTGTCTCAGCTTTTTTCACCACGGGCTCCTGAGACAGGTGATGTAGCCATGAGGAAGTCAGCCAGCTTCTCTTCCACTCTGCCCATCACCGGAGAGCTGTCACCAAATTAGACTTGTGTAGCTGAATCCTTATAAAGTCCCAGTGAGCAAACTCACCCATGCTTTAACTGATACCCTGGGTATAAGCAGACAAAGGTAGCCATGGGCAAAGCATACACCTAATTGTTTGAAGTTTGGGGCTGAGGTTTGTATATTTCCATGCATGCGTGGCTGCATGTACAGATACACAAGACAATCCAGTAAAAAAACAACAGAAAGAGGACTAAAATTTTATTATTCTTCTGAATCCCAACATTTTCCATCAAAACATTAAAAAATAGGGGGCTCAAATTTTATATTCTCGTAAACAGACCTGTAAAAATTATAGTTTACAAGTTCCTCTTAAGTTTGTGACAGAACAGTAACTATGGTACACAGAACCACTGAACTACAAGAAAATAAAGCAACTCCACTCTAAAAACCACTGAAGTCAAGAGGAGATGTACATTCCACAAACTCTCCTTTTTCCAGATATCACACAATTTCAGCATGAAAGAATTTCTCTAACTTTTATAATCAATAACTGTAATGGCAAAAGGTAAAGAATTTTGAAAAATTTATACCATGCTAAATATCTGTGCTAGCATTTCTCTTTAGCCCTCCTTTGATTTCACCCATTAACCAACAGAGAAGTTCCCAAACAAGAAAGCTCTTGTTGCCTACTGTCTGTTTTATGGGTTTTTTTACTACATTAATTGACACAATTTATAATGAGGGATTACAACTAAATCCAGACTACAACCACAAGAAAAAAAAAAAGAAAAGCACAGCAACTTTCAGAAAATAAAGGGTAATCAAATATTATCAGTTGTCTCACAGAATCAGGCAAGTTTCCAACCTTGCATTAAATCAAACAATACGAAAGTTATATTGCAGGGTGGGGAGGTAGGGAGAAGAGGATCTTGGGAGGTAGGGAGAAGAGGATCTTAGGAGGTTATCCAGATATTAAGGAATTAATATCAATAAGAACTGTATATGATGGACTACCAAGTAACAATAGAAAACAAACATCATGTTTGGGTGACATAACTCTTCATTGCCACTTTCTTTTTTTTCCTCCCCTTTTCTTTTTACATTTTAATTTCAATATATTTCTTGTTAACCCAAATAAGCTTTGATTGATAACATATTTACCACAACTGCCTTACAGACTGCTCCATATATGAGTTCACAAAGGACATAACAGATCCATAAACTGGTCATTCAGTCAGCTCAGTGATGACAAGTATTAAAGGCTTCTAAATATTTGGTAATGACAAATTAATTGTTTGCTAATCACGCAGCTATTTTATCACCAAATTTGATGCGAGTTAACAATGAATTTGTCTAATGCAAATGAACTCTCTGGGTTGAGCTATAATGTTTCAGACATTAAAAACTACTTAGATACTTCGTAAGCTGTTGAAAATGACGGATTTCAGTGTTGTAAATGGACTTACATGTATGTAACTAGTATAAGTGAGATCAGAAACAAAACCCCAAGTTTTGCAGTGTTAAACCAATCTGAAAATATTTATTAGAGTTAAATGAGTGCTACTATGTATTAGTACAAAGAAATACTAATACTACTAAGAAAAACTATAGAGAAGTGGACAGTCTAATATTAATGAACCAAAACAATTGTTTGATTTACCTGACTTTGCAATTCACTTTGTTGCTTCAGGCGAAGATTTTCTGGTGTATCAGCCACTGTAGTAAAGGACTGCTTTGGGTAATGTCTAGAAGAAGAAGCACAAAGCCGAACAGTAAATATTTACACATGCTAGAAAGTCAAATGCATCCCAGCACTCTTTCCTACAGCGCACAGAACTCTTTTTAGGGTTTGTGTTAGAAGTATTTACTCATGCCTTGCAGAAACAATATGAAGAGGTTCCTGTAATTAATCTAAATCCCACCCATTTATCCTGCCCACAGACTGCAGAGACTGACCAGCTAAAATTTGTTTTCAATACAGTGAACAAAATTATGTTTAATTGCATTGTCTTGGTATAATCATGTGCTGAAAAAAGACTAAACTCAAAGGCCTTAAAATGGAAGTGTTTTACGGAAACTGAAGTTACATCAGTGAGTACAGCTGGAGTACCATGGTGTCTTAAATACATTAGTGCTGAAACCAGAAGAATCAAGGCAGGTACATGCCAGGTACAAAAAGGTCAAATATTTTAATGGTCAATGTGTCGATACAGTGCTGTAATATCCAGTACCAAAGGCTGCAGTGTCTCAGAACTCCAATCTATCAATCAGACATCTCTCTTTTCATTTGAAATTTTAGACTTTTACAATATGTTCCTACTATTTGCTTTGGCATTTGATAAACAATTTTAATAGCAAAATCCTACTCATTTACAGAACCACAATTTATTCATTTTCCTGGCCTTATCCTGCAAATTTACAGCCAAAAAAAAAAGTTCTAGTATGGAAAGACCACAAAAAGAGGGAAATAACAAAATTAAATAGCCTATCCAAAAATAGGTATATTATTATGAGCCAGCAACACTATGAGGAAACTGATTCTGGTTACTTTCCAGTATCTTCAGCCTCAAAATCAAAATATTCACTTTACAACCCTGTGAGGCAGTCCTGCCTTCGGTCACCACTCACAACTTCCCATGTCTGCCAGCTACCTCATTTGTGACTCTAGCGTTTCAGAAGTACAAGACAACAGGCACAGCATTTTAGACACAGTAACATTTGCAGCATAATTTCTACAGAGGGAGTAAGCAGTAAGTGAGCGCCTAAAGACCGAAGATATGCAGCATTAAACATTTCCACGTTCAAACTCCAGACTATCTCTATTGTGTTCTTTCAGCAACTAGTTCAGTCACTATAGCTCCATCATAAAATTTCTGTGCCTTCTAAAGATGATGTATATTTTCATTCAAAATTGTATGTTGTTAGAAAGTTTTATTTTCCACTTACAAGTTTTGTTTCCGTGAAGTGCATGGTTTCAGTAAACCACCCGTAAAAAATTAAGAAGGATTTTGGTTTTTAGCCAAAAGCTGAATGTTTCCTTGTCAGAAATACAAAAGCAATACTTGACGAGAAATGCTGCCTGGATTTCATAAAGCCCAGTCTCTGCTACAGGCCTGAGGCCCCCCCATCAGACAACATCTTGCGTTGCCAGAACTTCTATACCACAGACTGATGCATGAAGAGGCTGTAGAACATCCCCTCATTTATGGTGTCACTACACAGGGAAACAGGAGAAATACGGGACAACCTAGAGATTTCAGGTTCCCAAGGACTAATAACTGCACAGAAAGAGCAAAGATGCAATGTTTTGCTGGGAGGAGCTTTTCCTGACAGAAATGTAAAAGCCATCTCAGGTTGGATACTGGCAGACAGACGAATAATGCCAATGTAAGTTTAAAAGCTTATGGTGAAATACTTTCCCACCCATTATGTTAGCCACTTGTCTTGGATAGCTCATGTCACCAAAAACTAGAAAACAAAGTTTTTAGGCATGACACCCTCCAGCCTACTCTTTTGTAGTTACAGCCAAGTCCTCCCAGTCCCACCTAAGCTGTCACTTTGGCCAGATAAACCACTAGAAATGCTGCATATGCTGCTGCCTGTCTTCTTCCCTTTTCACCACCATCCCCCCTTAGAGCCAGACGATGCCAGGCAGCCAAATGGGTTAGCCACAGCTCCAGCAACACACTGGGAGACAGAACCAGGTTTTGCTTAGAGGACATCAGCTGTAACTGGCTCTTGCATGAAGCAGATGGTATCAGCACAGTGTAATACCCTGGGACAGGGAAGATATTTAAGGGGTTCTTTTTTCTGTTGGTTTTTTTTTTTTTCTTTATTTCACCTCTTCTATCTCACCCTTCCTTCTTATAGAGGAGAAAAATAAATGCCAGACTGGCCACAAGGAGGGTCATAAGCCTTGTTTGGATGGCAGCAATAGACAGATGGAGAAGGCAACAAGCCACCTCACAGCCAAGGCTTGCTGATATCCAAGGAAGATTGTAGCAATGAACGGTGCATAATGCACACCTTAAAAAATACCAGCCATTCAGATATCTATGGATAATTCATGTAGATGACAGAATACCTGCCCCAAAAAAATTCAACTGCCACAAAGGCAATTGAAAAATGATGTCATGCACATGTTGAATGCCAAAAGCATTCCCACCAGCTTTCATCACACAGCTTTCCATTGTGGGCACATACCATGACCCCAGCACTATGATAACAATGATCACCTGTACTCAATCCCTTTCAGATGGGGGTTTTGGCCTAGTCCGCTTGTGAAACTTGTGGACAACACTGAGGCAGTTGTCACAATCACAACCCTCAGGGACCTATCATACACCAGCTTTTACTGCTCATCATTTGCAAAGGAAATGGTTTCTTCCACATTTAGTATTCAGAAGTTCACAGGTATTTCAACAGTAAGAGCAAACCTCTTAAGAACCGATGTATCTAAGATCATCACTTATTTTAGAAGCAGTAGCTCCAAACTTCAAGTAAAAAAAGGTATGCTTAGCCTTGAACAAGCAGTGCTTTATTATGCTTGAAATTATTATGTAAACTGATTACATCAATGAAAAGTATTTGCACTTGACCATGGAAGTAAACAATACACATGACAGAAGTGAAAAAACCTGCTGAAATTTAAATTGGCCTCTAAACTAATCATATTAAGCATCTATCACGAAGTATTACAGTGATTAAAAAAAAGAATCATTTAGCAAAATTAAATTAGGAGATCATTCTACTATGGGCTGTCATATTAACTGAGTCTGATTTATGAAACCACCTACAGAGTATATCAAACCAGAAAGACACAGGTTTAGATACATCCCTTCTAATTTATGGAACTTCTTGCCTCAGAATCATTAAAAAGACTAGCGTTAAATCTAAATCCTGTCTTCAGCATTCATATTTGTTTTAAGCTTACTGATACTATGTCTTTGGGATCATTAAAAATATCGGTTATTTCAATTACTAAATTATCTGAAAACTCTCCAAGATGCGTTGTACTGTTGGATACTTTTGTCTGAAATAGAAGGCTTGTAAACACAAGCATTAAAATGATCAAATGCGTTTTTTAACTATCAGTTTAAGAGTTAGTTTCATTAGAATGTTCATTACAATGTTCTGAATAAGGATGAGTAACTGGATGGCAACAGCCTTTAATTCAAAAGGCTGACAGTGCTATCATGGTCCCTGGTAATCCCTGGTTGCTCAGTTTCCCTTTTGTCCAAGATGATGTCTGAGAAAAAGACGGGAATTGGTTAAAGAGGTTGATGTCATGTCAGCTATTTAACAGCAATGTCCAAAGGGGTTTTTTTTTGTTTGTTTTAAGTCTTTGTTAGTAGTCTAAGTCTACTTAGCAATATGTCTTACCACGCTAATGCTATTAGGATTAATCCTGTATAAAGACCTATACAAGAAGTTCCAGAACAAATCAGGATACACAGTATGGTGTCTCTGCTGTGGGCTACTGTATTGCCTGCTTCATCTGCTCAGCTTGATTAATAAATCAAACCACAACTCAATCTCTGGCTCCTTATGAGAAAACTCCTTCACTTTTGATACTTGGAAACAATATCAGTAAAACCTCCAAGAATTCAGGAAAGTACATGAAAGTTTCCTAGCATTTTCCAATAACTAAATATGGAAATTTTCCCGAGTACTTGTTTAGCCACCTTTTCCACGCTTTCAAACCAACAAAAGGAATAAAAACCACATTCTGAGATTATGGGATGAAGACTCATCTTTCCCTCTTTGAAAAGGGTGAGATTCAAAACCTGAGATAAATTCAAGCATGTACTAAAATTAACTTGCTCATACTTATTCTGACTTATCCAACATTTACAATATAACTAGGAGATTTGTATGTGCGCGTGTGTGTTTTCTAACTGGAACATTAACTGTTCACAGCTACAGAATCATAACCCTTGTCAGAATTGCTAGATTTCTGTTGGGTTATCACTTCCCTAGAATACCTATTCAGTAAATTACCTGCAACATACAATCTGTGATATCTTTTAACCAGAGAACATCCATAAACTACACCAAAAACAAAATTACTCTCCTAAGCAGCGTATCAGCTCTATCACATTATAATACCAATTATCATCACTGCTGTCATATTACGCTACATCTGTCGTCTCCTAATTTCAGTTTGTAATAACTGTTCTTCTAATTAATGCAAA
>VXBO01003907.1:0-68973 GCA_013400135.1 Rhinoptilus africanus
TTTTTTTTTTTAATTTATGAAATGGCTTGGCCTGCACAGTGTCAGTCCAGGGGAAGAACAGCCTTAGGGCTGCCTGTGCCACATGCTGTGTGACACATCTACGTAAGCCTGCCTGAAAGACTCTATGCTGGTACCATCATGATTATAAGGGTGGTTACCAACCTTTTGTCTCTCATAACCAAAAACCTATGGATTAGACCACACAAAACACAGTTACTAGCAACAGGATGCTGAGAGGAGCGGTGTCACAAGTTTTACACCCTGATTCAGAGCTTCTGGAGGGAAGCAGAAGGAGTCTTTTAGTGGCAGTGGGTGACAGATGGACTAACTACTGGTTTCTAAATATCTCTAAAGGTATTTTGGATGCCAGTAGTTTTTGTGACACTAGATCTCTAGGACTATCTAGTGCTTCTTCCTCTGAGCTAGAGTTCCACCAGCAGTGTCAACTGAAAAAGTATGTCTTCCCAGATGACTGAGAGCTCTGAGCCCCCATCACATTCACCTGTGCTTATTAGGCACCTCGCTCCTGAGAGAAGGAAGAATTACGCAGCAGAAGACCTTTGTAGGTTTTCTCATCCTGAGGGCCCACTGTTGTTCTCCCCTGAAGGTAGCACTTTAATCAGCTTTTAAGAAAAAAGCTCAAGCAAGGAGATCTCACACCTCAAAGGAAGGACACCTGAAGAGCAGCACAAAGGAAACGCAGCCACTCCAGCCCGTAAGGCAGCTTCATCAAGGGCCCAACGGAAGAGCCTCTATGCAAACTCGCATAGCAGGAGGAACAAACCAGAGACAGGCGCACGCCTGAAGGGCTCTGATCTCATTGGCATCATGGAGATGTGGTGGGATGGCTCCTATAAAGAGTGTTGGAATGGAGGGATACAGGCTTTTCAGGAAGGACAGGGAGGGGAGAGGAGGAGAGGGTGCTGCCACCCTCTGTCAATGAGCAGCTGAAATCCATGGACCTCCACCTGGGGATGGATGAAGAGCCAATGGAGAGCTTGTGGATCAGGATTAAAGGGAATGCAGGGGCAGGTATGTTACAGTAGGGGATCTGCTACAGGCTACCTGATTAGGAAGACTGAATGGATGAGGCCCTCCATAGACAGATGGGAGCAGCATCACATTCACAGGCCCTGGTGCTTATGGGGGACTTCAACCACCCTGATATCTGCTGGAGAGACAACAGAGTAGGGCACAAGAAATCCAGGAAGTTCTTGGAATGTGTCGATGACAACTTTCTTCTTCAAATAGTTGAGGAGCCAATGAGGAGAGGAGCTATGCTGGACCTTGTCCTTACCAACAAGGAGGAGCTCGTGGGGAATGGGAAGCTTAAGCCTTGGCTGCGGTGATCATGAAATGGCAGAGTTCAAGATCCTTAGGGCAGCGAGGCAGGTGCGCAGAAAGCTCACTACCCTGGACTTCAGGAGAGCAGACTCTGGCCTTTTTGGGGATCTGCTTGGTAGGGTGCTGTGGGATAAAGCACTGGAGGGGAGAGAGACCAGAGAAAGCTAGTTAGTATTCAAGGATCACCTCCTCCAAGCTCAGGAGCGCTGTGGGGCAACAATGAAGAAGCAAGGTGAAAAAGCCAGGAGGCTTCTGTGGAAGAACAAGGAGCTCCTGGGAGTTTTAGATTAGATATTAGGAAGAAAGTGTTTACTGTGAGAGTGGTGTGACACTGGAAAAGGCTGCCCAGAGAAGTTATGGATGCCCCATCCCTGGAAGTGTTCAAGGTCAGTCTGCATGGGGGTTTGAGCAGCCTGGTCTAGTGGGAGGTGTCCCTGCCCATGGCAGGGGGTTGGAACTAGATGATCTTTAAGGTCCCTTCCAACCTAAACTGTTCTATGATCTCTAACACTTCCTTTCTGAGACTGAGTGCTCAGACACAAACAAGATCTTTTTAGACCAAATCAATAAATCACTGTTCCGTACCTTACAGGATTTATGAGTTGGGTATCTGTAATATTTGCCATGCACTGTTACCTTAGGGCCTGGTGCGGACTTTGGTAAGAGAAAATGTGTTTGTGGACTTTGGTAAGAGAAAATGTGTTTGTGCAAGCGCCATGGAGCAAGGCTGGGGAACCAGCAGTGCAGGAAACATTTGCCCTCCTTAAATTAAGAGACCTTCAAATAAATCCTGGCTTAAGTCAAGATCATTTTAGGGGAAGGATCACTTCAGAAAGAGCAAATGTTGTTTGTGATTTTCTATTTTAACCGTTGCTGCCTACCTTCTCTGGGTTTGGAAGGATGTGGTGCAAGCATTTATCTTCTGGAGGCACAACTGTTTCATCAGCCACAAAAACCCCCTCGTGCTGACCAAATGCCAGATTCCCATTTGAATGTTATGAGTCTCCTTTCTAGACCTGTGCAACACATTCACAAGGAAACACTTCAGGATTAATTAGGGAAATGTTTCTGCTTGGGTTAATTGCTCTGCCTGGGGACTGACTTTTCTGGTGTGGATTGATTCACCCCCCCAGGGGCAGTGGGGGCTGAGACAGCCGCTCCATGGGTGAGACACCACAATGGTCTGTATGGTTGCAGTGCCAGGGTGTGCAGGTCCAGACGGCCATGCCCAGATGCGTGGCCAACGGTGACTGAGCTTTACATCACCTCCTCCAGAGCCACCACAAACCTGGAGAAGAAAAGGCAGGTGGACAACACCATTCTCACTACCGAGCAGTGTCGTCTCTCCTAATTGCCACATATGGAAAGAAGTCTCATCTAATTAGAAGATCATTAGGGAGGAAGAGGCTGAAGCAATCATGACTTCTACGTAGTTTGAGCCCCAAGTTGGTGTCCTGGCTGCTGTGCTTGGGTGCATCCCCAACTCTGGTGCGCTTATCAGAGAACAGGGGCACCTAGTGGCTGCGTCAGAAATTTCAGTAAACATCACCATTCCCTTGAAAAGATGTGAGAATTTGCCTTTTTCCTTTCTTGGCTCTAAAAATAAAAATATTTTATTCCATAATGTTACCCAGAGGAGGAGGGAGAGGAACAAATCCTGACTAGGTTTCGTGCTCTTGGAGCAGTGTTTCCAACACCGCTGTGATGCTCTGCAGTGGTGTAACCAGATTAAGTGAAGCTGCTGCTGCTTTCTGCTGTGGCTGCTGCTCTGGAGAGCCAGACCTGCTGCCTTGGGACCTAAATCCCATGCTGATTCATTGCAGGGGAAATGTTGTGTTTCTCCATGCCGACCAAGGCATCTCAGGCAGCAACTGTTTAACAAAGGTTTGCAAGGCTGTCCGCTCCCAGCCTTTGCCCCTTGTGCAGCGACTGTGCGCTGCAAAGCATCATCACTTCATGTGATATTCGTGCTGGCCTGGGCTTTCCAGCCACTGGTGCTAATGAAGTATTGCGCTTGGTGATGATCGTTCCCCTGCTGGGCTGTAGCTTGGGTGCAGCCAGGCCCCTGGAGCTGTACGCCACATGGCACTGAGCTAGGGACAGGGAGGGAACGCAAGGACTAATGTGTGTTTTGCTCCTGTGGCTCCTGCTGCCCAGCTTTACCCACTCAGCTGGGGGCTCTGTGGCAGCAGAGCAGCGCAAGGCATTGCAGCAGCTCCCCTATCCCTTCTCTGGGAGGGAATCTGTGCTTTCTTTCTGTTCAAGCACCTTCCAGACACCCAAGGGCTTTTTATTTTTTTTTGCCTGCAGGGAATAAGAGGTAGATGATTGGAAATGCAGGTGAGGAAATGTTTACTTTAATAGTAGGGATACGTTGCAGCTCCAGGTATAGTTTCCTTATACAAGGCTCTGAGGCAACACATACTTTAAAAGCAGTCCTTGCACATAGCACTTTTCAACATATTCACATCCTAGGGCTTGCAAATATGACTATTTGGTAACTAATTGCCCCCCAGCAGTGACAGCTTTCAGTCCCTCTTGTTTCATTAGATTCCCATCAGCATCACTGACTTAGTGTGATCTGAATTTGCCTGCTTCCTAATGTATGGACAGAGCTGGCATATTGCGAAGGGTCTATCACATAGGCAAGTCCCGTGATTTCCTATTTAACAGCTAAACAGAGGACAGCCCAGTCTCCTGAGCTGTCAGGCATCTAACAAATGCAAAAATCATTCTTTTATTAAGCAAAAAGGAATAAAGGAGAAAGCACAAAGCAAAAAACCGAGTGCCGAATGCTAATAGGGCTGTTGCTGTTATGCAATTCTCTACAGAAAATCAAAGACAAATGATAATACTAGAAAGGCACATTATTATTTTATAGGCTTAGTCCCGAAGTGACAGGAGGAGAGAGAAAAACACGCACAGCTGGTTTTCCCCTCTCTGGCCACTTTGATGGGCTTACAGGATACATGATTTTGCAAGATCTTTACTTGCTACCTGAATCATGACTTGACTTGCAGGTAACCTCCAAAACCTGCATTCACCAAGCAGCCTGTTTTCCTCATAGATGTGCATATTATGTATAAATATTATGTATTTTGGTGAATTTAGGAGGCTGGCACTCAGCTAAGAAAGGAGAGGTCTGCAAGGTGGTTACTGCCGTGACTGCCATTCAAGTGAACACAGCTAAGCTCGTCTCAGGCCACTGCGCCCAAACTCATCTGGCAGTGGGTCTGTGTGGGAGGGAGCATGGTGACGAGCTGCCTAGAAAGGTGGGGAAACAAGTCATCCATGGGTCCGTGCTCAGCTGCAGGCGGTTGCAGCAGAGGATTGGAGTTAGCTCAGGTGCATCACAAGGACCTGGAGATCCCCTCCTTTTCCTGCTCTGCAAGAAATAGTTTGAGAGAGTTGATACGTATTTGAAAACCTTGGTTGTCTGCTGTCTTGTGGGGTTTTTTGTGCATATGCTGCATACACACACAAGAAAAGTGCACACAGAGACAATGTGCCAGGTGAGGTAACTTCAGTAAGAATTTTGATAGAAAACCTCTGAGCTAAATGGCTTTTAAATGGAAGGAGTTCAGCCTGGAGATCAGTTACAGTATGGTTATATTATGAACAAGGACATTTTTATTTGCATCCCTCTTACAAAGTGGAAAATAATTACTGCAGGTCCGTGCAGACTGCAGGGGATGGCCTACCCTTGCTGCGTGTCTGAGGCTGCTGTGTGGGCAAAGACCACCACACAGAGAAGTAGCTCTCCAGCCATTCCTTTCCTAGTGGCTCCAGCCAGCTGCATGGATTCAGTCTCTCTTTTAATACCTTTAATTAAAAAAAAAAAAAAAACAAAACATGAGAAAACAGCACATGAATTTGAAGGAGAAGCTGGCTTGGTCTGCTCAATCCTTGTAAGAGAAGGAGCTGGAGAAGGTCAGTGCAAGGCCAGCAAGGGTGCCTTTCGCTGGAATTGGTGGTGTGGGCAGTGCTTCCTTTTCAGACAGCTGTGACATCTGCTGAGGTGACCCCAGCGACTTGCCGCTGAGTGTGCATTTTGGGCGAAGAAAGCACTTGGAGACTGGGCTTGCCTCCATCGGTGGCTCTGAGCTCACCTTCACCTCTGCAGTTGTTGACCTGACATAATGCTCGGTTTCCTTACAAGGGGAATAACTTAAGCAGCATTTTGATGGCAAAGGGTAGGAATCCGTCACAATAAGCAAAGACTGCTTTTTGCTCCCTCTTTTTCTTGAGCAGCAGCGAGCTTGTTGTGGCCCTTATTCAATATACAATTGAATGTATATTGCATGGCTCTGCAATGCCACAACACTGAAAAGGAATTTTAATGTTAATATTCCAGGAAAGTCTGTATTTACTGTACTGACCTTAAAAAGCCCTCAAACCCATGAGGAGAGTGCCCTGGCAAAGAGCTCCACCTCTCCAAGGCCAAGCTGTTGAGAGAGGCAGGTAATGGGCAGTGTAGCTGCTCTCCTCACACAGCGAGCTACCGCGTATCTCTCACAATAATTAACTTTGGGACCACACTTTTCTCCTGGCAATCGTCCACCAACACACTCGGTCGCTACAGCTCAGGTGACAACTGTGCCATGTGTTAAGCTGCAGGAGCCCACTTGTGTGTCTGAGCTGCAGCGATATGCTAATATTTTAAACATTTTGATCTATTACTTATCCTCCAGCTAAACAAAAAGGTCTTTTTTACCTACTTTTAATTTCTTTTCCATGCTGCTGAGAGCAGCCGGCATCTGCCGCGGTGATAAACGACCTTGCACAAGCTCATGTAAAAGCCAACGGTTCTTGGCAATCCAATTCACCGGTGCCTGCTCTGCTTACTGCGGCAGGAGCCGCGGGCGTCCTGCGCCTGTTCCTCATTGATCATTGTGGGCACTGGAAAAAAACACCTCTTCCCACTGGATTTGGTCAGGAACTGCTGTGTGCTTCGCTGGGTGTGAGACTGAGACCAGAGCAGGGAATCTTGTACTCTGCTCTGAGCCTACTCCATGTATTTCATATTTCCAGCTCCTTGATAACACTCCCAATGCTATGATCTATCAAGGTCATTGCCCGCTTTCCTCCTGGGAAGCTGATTCTGATCTGTCAGTGTGATGGGAGACGCAACAGCTGTGTGAGGACCTGTATGACACAGTAGCCTGTGGAGACTATAGATTTTGTCACTCTTAGAAAAACGATGCTTCTTATCCACATGTAACAGAGGCACAAAGAGGGAGGTAAATGGGAAGCTCACAAAATCTGTGTGTCCCAGCAGCCACTTTCAGAGCTGGCTGTTTGATTTCTAAACTCTAATGAAACTGCAAGAGCGGAAAGGCTTCCGGCAGCAACAGCAAGGATAGGATTTTTACAGTCTCAAATGACCAATGCAGGCTTAGATCTGTTGGTTACAGAGAGGAAGCGAGGTCGCGGGGCCTAGCCATGTTCCTGGGATGCAGGAGCTTCGCAGATTTTTAATTCTTGAAGTGATCTTCCTAATCACCCCATCTGACTTCCCACAGGCAGGGCCTAAAGGAGCTTTCCCAGTCCCTCTTCAGCAAGGCTGTAGCTTTGGTTTACGTTGACAGCTTATTATCCAGAAAGATTTATTTCCTGAAATGACTGAAATGTAGAGCCACGTTTGGTCACTAGCACCGGCACAGGCGGCTCATCGACACCCTCCAGCCAGGTCTGTGCTGTGGGATTCAGGAGTACTGAGGGTGGTGCAATGTGCTGCAACATTGGCGCCTCACTTTCCTGTCTGTTCAGGTTCGGTGAGAATAACGTCCCACAGTTTCCAGGGCTGCTCCCTACCCAGTGCACTCAGACTCTGGACATTTCAATGCATGAGTCTGCTCTGGCACCTTCACGTGTGTGGAGGCCCTTTGTCCCTCCCATGGCACTGCTCCTGCTTCTCCCCCAGTGACAGACAGGGAAATCTTACCAGGGATGCACCACCGCACATCCCAAGCCATGGTGCTGGGGAGTTGCACTCACTCGCGGACAAAGGCAATGTGTCGCTGAGGAGATAGAGATGGACCTCATCACTCAAGCCTTCAGAAAGGCTCCTTTCCAGGACTCCCATCCCATCCTCTTTCTCACATGGTGGTGGCTTGCTGACCTGCTCCCCTCTATCCTATACAATGCCTATTAAAACTTTGCTTGCAACAACGAATCATTGCCCAGTTATGAGAAGGTCCAAAACTATTTGCACGGGTTGCATAACTGAAACAGGGCCTATGGGCCAAGGGGAGAAGATGGACGAGAGCGGGTAAGAGCCCTTTTCGCCTCCGTCCTTCAGATCTTGCCACATGAGTAGAATGGTTTGCAACACCGGCCCAGAAATCGTCTCCAGCACTAACCAGCATTGCGCTGGAGCACTGTGTAAGTTATTGCAGGTTTCTGCTCAGACAGGACTTTGATAAGAATTTTGCTCATATTATTACAAACTCCCATCCTTCACATCCTTCCAGTTCCCTTCCCCGGCTGCAGAGTTCAGCCAGGGCCACCTTTGCCGCATTTAATCAGCCTAGGCATATTAACTACAAATTCCTGCAACGATTTAAGCACTTAGGTCTCATATACGTGCCTGTAACTGGTGATTACTAAGTTTTTTACTTGGAAATTTATCAAGAGGATTGAATAATTGTTCATCTCTTGACTGAGGATGGCATTGGGATGAATTATATTCATTCATATTTCCAAAGTTTTGATAGCGATCTGAAACATCCCCATCAGTGTTGTATAGGGATGTCTTACAAACAATTAATAACATTTACTGTGAATGTCAGTGTGAGGTACAGCAGAATGATAAGTTCATTTTAATGAAGAAGAACTGCACCCTGATATTTTTAGTCCCAGGCCAGCAATCGAGCTTGTTCTCTTCACTGTGCTTTCTGCAAAGACTTCACTGTAGTTGAGGAGCTGAGGGGTTGCGGTGTTAATTTCTGGATTGCTGTCCCTTTTACACATCGGTGGCATCTTTTTCGCCACTGACTGGGCATACGTTTCAGAAAATAAATGTTTCAATGGAGATGCAAGGGGTATGCTCTCCCCCAACTGTGACAGTGTTCATGCTGGGCATTATGTCATTTGACCTCAAAAATGCACACAGAGTTATATTAAGAGAGGGCAGAGGGGTGGAGATCCCAACGTTAGTCGTGTAAGGTGCTTTAATTTCAGAAGGTCCCTCTTGAAATACCTCCAGGGCCTGCCTTAGAGAGGACAAGTGCTTAGAGCTCTCTGAGACGTGCTGCCTTGGCATATTTCAGGTTGGGTGACTGGCTGGAGAAAGTGCAGCCCTGCACAAGACTTTCTTGTGGCAGGGAGCAGCATTACCACTAGCTAAACCAAAGTTTGGCCAATGTTTCCTACCATAATCAAACCTGAATTTTGCTGGGATATGTATATATAAAATAATAGCAGAAAAGAAAGAAAAAAAAAAAAGTATTCAGAGCATAGTAGGGGCTGGGTCTATCTTCAATCCCTGGAACAGTTTTGCCCAGAGCTAATGTTGCAGCAGAGCGATATAGGGCTGTGTATAGAGCTTCTCTGGGGGAAAATAAAAACACTCTTGGTATACTGCTGATAAAAATGTCTGTTTCTATGTACAAAGATCTTAGAAACTCTTCCAGTTCAAAATTAGCTCTGCTTTTGTGTCATCACTTACAACACTCAGCTTTGACAGTCGGCAAATACTGACCTGTATCTGCATAGCCTGCTTCTGAAATTATATTGAAGAGACTGGTGGCTTTAGAGGCAGGATTTTTGAGAATATTTTAAGAATCATCCTGGCTAATTCAGGCATCCATCGCTATAATCCCCTAAGCAGCATGGGCTACCATGCCAGGAAGAGTCCATAATTTCCATACCAGCCCTGCAGCAATAGGGAAGGTACTAAATATTCCTTACTCTCTCTTCACTCAGGCTCATTTCCCTCTGATGATGTTTTTACAATATAGTCCTGTAAATATGTCGAACTCTGGGGTTTGTCAGGACAGCTGTTAATCATGAGGCAATGATGCCTCTTCTGATGGATGTTGCTGTTATTACAATTGAAGTTCTGCCTCTTGAAATTAAGAAACAGTAATTAAAGCATTTAGCGCCAAGGGCTGATAGAATTGTTTTGACACTGGTTCTTAAAAAAAGTGAAGTGCTCCATCTTCCTTCCCAGCACTGTCTTATGCAGTGACTTCAGAAAAATAATTGAGAATTGTAAGTCATCTGGGGCTATAGTCTGATTGCATGATTGGATTTGAGGTGACTTTTAAGGGTGAAGAAACATCTGGCACCTTTTAAAAAGTAATGTTTGTGAAGAAAATAGAGAAGAAGGAGAATATTGACAAGTTGTGTTAAACAAACAACAATCATAAAGGCAGAAAATGTACCATGGAAGATTTTTGTTTGTTGATATCATGAAACATTTAATATCCCTAGGAAAAGCTGCAAGAAATGGACTAATGGGATAACTGTAAAGGGGCAGGTTGGAGATAATGCTTCAGTCTTCAGTCAGTTGTGGATTCCCTTCATGATCATGACAAATGACATAACTCTGCCCTACTTTTTCCTTTGTAAAAGAGAGTAGCATTGAGAAGCTGCAGGGCTTAACTCTTTCCTATGTGTATAATTCCTACATAAATAGGTGTGCACAGTATTTTGGAGTGTCTCAGAAGTGGATGAACCAGAATAAAAAGTCATCTAGGGGCCAAGGCTGCTTTGGTGTACGTGATGCGGGCTGTGATAGGAAGCGTGCACTTGTGAAGAATAAGGAAACTCCTCCTCTCTGTGTCCATTTTGTTTCCTCGTCTCCAAAAATGGCAGGAACGGAGCTGCTAAACTGTAGCAGACTTTCCTGGACGCACAGCTCAATGAAACCTCTTGGACAGCATGGGGATCCTTGTGTATCTGTATCTTTGATGCTTTTTCACGCTTTTTGGCAAAAGGAAGCTGGGCATGGGGCAGGCTGTGATATCAGCTCCCCTGGGGAAGGGGAGCAATGAGCAGCAGAGCGGTCCGGGAGCATCCATCGCTCAGCACATCCAAGGAGTCAGCTCCAAAGGGCAAGACCCCAAACATCTTAATTTGCCCTGGAGAAACAATAAGGAAGTGTAACATTTAAGTGTCCCTTTCCTTCAAAAAGACAGTTCCTTTAAGAACAGCCGTGATGAAGGGGACCTTGAGCCAGAAAGTCATCTTCTTTCAGGATACTTCGTATTGGATTGTTTTAAGTGTACCTCTAAGTGCTCTTCTTGACGCTGGTACTCCCAGGTCAGAAACAGCAAGAGAGAACAGAGTAAATGGTTTTGAGCATGCAGCAGAATGGAAGAAATAATCAGCATGGCCCTGTGCTAGAGGTAACGTTGGAGATGGGGTTGGGAAAATGATAGCCATAAAAGTACTAGGCTGTGGGTAATGTGAGCCTGAGAGGAGGTGACAGAGATGTATAAAGATACAACCGGGGTGTTAGATACATGGCGCATGGAGGATATGTCATTCCAGGAGAAGCTGACAGGCTGAAAGCTTTGACTGGGGCTTTTTTCTTTTTTTTTTCTTTTTAGTTCAGAGCTTATGGATATGATTATGATGATTTTCATAAAAGTCAAGTCCCTTGTACAATGTAATGGGTCTCAGCGGGAGGGTTTGGGAGCTCTTGGCGTGTCGGAGCGGCAGAGGAGAGTTGGAGCACGAGCTGCCGCTTGTGGGGCATGTGAAAGCTGGAGCTGCCCTGCGGGAGGGCTGCGCCCGGGGCAGGGAAACTCAGCAATGGCAGTCCCTCGGTCCCAGCCCTCGGATTCTGCAGCAACACGTGGGCATTTCAGTGATAGATGTCTAACTCTCAGGATTTCCAAGCACCCACCTTCGGAGCCAGATCCCACTAAATGCTGGCAGCTCTGTAAACCTTGCCAGCTCCTTAAGGAGCACAACAGCACTCCTGCAACATCCCCCATTTCTCGGGAATGGTTCCATTATCAAGAGAAGGTGGTGACCGAATCTAAACTGCCCTGTCCCCTGTGGGGAAAGAGACAGGCTTGAAATGTTAAGGGAGTCAATGATTCCTCTTTTTGCCTAGTATCAAGTAATCCAAATGTACCTTCTGAATTGTTGAGGGTGGAAGACTGTTTGTTTGTTTTTACTGGGCTGCAAGTTCTCTGGTAGCCGCGGAAAGGAGGAGTCAGAATAAAAGGAGTTTGGTTGATTTTGGGGTGAACGACTGCAATGGAAGTTCTTATGATCCTAAGCCATTCAGAGCTGTAAGTGGACTAAACCATGCAAGTGAATGCTGTGTTTTTAATATGACCACAATTGAAGCGGTGGGCAGTTGTGCAGGCTAGGAATTCATTCGGAGCACTTCTCCCTAAGTACCTTGACGCAAAATTAAGGCCTAAATCTGGGCCCCCAAGAGAGAAAATTCTGGCTTGTACTCTGCCTACTTACACTGAAATTATGCATAATGCAGCAAGTTTCTTCCTCCCTCTGCCTGTCCCTTTCCCTTTCTCACACACACACATGCACGCACGCAGCTGAACTCCCACACAGATTCTGTGAGGAAATTACAGCCTGCTCATGTCACTCCCTTCTTCGTCACCGAAATAGTGCCATAGGTCTGGAAAGTGCTCTCTCTGTGTGGTACCAAATTATTCCCAGCTCAGGAATATCTTACTTTGATAACACATAAATTCAAGTTTTCTATATAAATCAGTGATTTTTTTTTTCTTCCAAAAACTGAATTAAAGCAGCACTAGTCATAAATTATAGCTTCCATGATGGCAAATCTTTGGGAACAAGGCATGAAGAACCAAACTTTCTGTTGTCAGGTCACATTAACTCCAGGATTTCTCACAGGCAAATTGTGTCTTGAATGCTCTGCGTGATTCACAAAAAAAGGCCTTTCTCCATGTAAAGCATCAGCTCTCATTAAGCAGAAGCAATAAACCACTGCATGCAAAGGATGTGAGCGCGTGGCTTATGAATAATCAGAACAACTTGAGAAAAATCACCTCAGAGCATGGCAAACAGCAATAACACACCCAGTGTCTCTGATCCTCCAAAATGACTGCAGGTGGCCTCCTCCCGGTGTTGAAAAGGGGGCACAGCTCATGGCTTGTCATCAGCGGTGGTGAGAGGGGTGTTAAATGCTGTGGATCTGCAGGGAATCCTGGTGGTGGAGGCGAGCGAGGGGCAGGAACAAGCGTTCACAATGGTCAGCAGGAGCCAGTGGAAGTGGCTGCCCAGGGACAGTGGTGGAAAGGTTGGAGGTAGGTAACAGTGTAGGAAGTTTACAGAGATGGGCTTGAAGAAAATTTTATCGTTGTACACCAAGGATGGATAAATTTAGAGGCCGAGGGCTATGACTATAATATGAGCATCTGCATAGAGCAATGGCTTTAAAAAATGCTTAGTTCAGTATTTCATGGGAATCCTTGCTGTAAATACTCCTATTCCACTCCCTTTCTCTTTGTGTTGTGGCAGGGATGAGGGAAGTTGCAGGCCAGTACGTCCTTCCACCTGAATACAACACCTTCCTGTAGGACTTTAGGAGGTTTGCTATTTGCCTGCAGCCTCAACCATAAGCCTGCAAAAAAATCACCGTGTCCTACTACCAGCAGAGCTCCGGTACTTGCTGCCGTCCCACTGCAGAATGGAAGACTTTGCCCTCTCTCCCATCCACACCAGGTGTCACCTACTGTCCCGCTAGGCGTGTGCAGCGTGGAAAACGATACTGCTGCAGATGACAGAGAAGTAGTTGTGATTCAGGCCCAAATTAGGAGGTACTGCCCCTTAGATAGAGCTAATGGAAACCCTAAGAAACATCCTGTGGGTTTGGTTTTTTTTCCCCTTCACAAGTCATACACCACTAATAGTTTCTTGATTTATCTCTATCAAATGGATTCTGAATGTTAATGATTCTTTACTTATTTTGGCCCCCAGGCAGATATTTCTGTCCTCATCTCTGTGCCCGCTGAACATCTGATCAGGTCTCTTACGGTTCCTCAACTCGGCTTGAGAAATTGGAGAAGTGCAAAGACATTCCCAGGTGAGCCATACCAGTGTCGACTTGTAAATCTCAGATACTTTATTCCTCCGGCAACAAAGGGGAAATTCACAAAGCACACGATTTTGGTCATGGAAAATACATGACTTCAACATTTTTCATTCACATGAAAATAAAGCATGTTTCTCCCAGTTTCTCCTCCAGGACATTTAGGAAAGCATCACAGAACTTCACCAGAAAGCCAAACTATAACTGCAGAGATCTCTGCAATGCTGTCAAATCCCTACGGAAGGTATTTCCTCGGCCTTTTAGATCAGAAAATGACAGCACTCAAGCATTTGTGTGCTGATGAAATAAAGGAGAATCAGTTAGTACAGTTCAGACTCACTTCAACCAAATTAAGTAGAAAATGAAATATTTTAAGAAGCATTCTATGGTAAGTGAATTTGAATTAGCTGCAAACATGGATGATTTTCTTCCAATCGCCAGACCACACAGAACAGCTGCTTGGGTTTAATTCCCCCTTTATATCACATGTGTCTTTCCTTTATTTCCTGGCATAGATAGATGTGTGATTAAACTATCACTTTTGATATTCCAAAAAGCTGAGGAAAGGAGATTACACTATAAATCATAAAAATCCTCCTTTCCACTTGTTTGAGTTTTAGACAGCTTTAAAATTTTTCCCTTGTGATTACAGCAAATTGCAATAGAGATAAAACATAAAGTGTTATAGTTATTTTTTAGAGCCCTGGATTTATAAGATCGGTTTATAGGGATAATTTTGACAACAAATGCAGAGTCATTTAGGGTTTTTTTTTACTTGCTATGAAGCTGTTAGATTAAAATGGCGCTTAAATTTGTTACTACTTCATGCTAGCAGAAGTGAGAAGATGGTAGGTATCCCACCAAATTCAGCCTCCATCGGTATGTCTGCTGCAGTTGCCCCCAGAATTGTCTCCTATGTGTTGAAGTCCAAGGCCACAGGCAGCACTGGGAGCCCTTGGGTGCTGATCGCTGTTGAATTACAGCTCTGGAGACGGAGGGCGGCCCTCCATGGCAGAGATCTGTGTGCACAGTGATGGTGCCCACAGATCCATGACACCTCTCCCTCTGCGTGTGTGTCCCGCATCCGCTGGCTGCACCAGGACCACAAAATTTCAGCGAACGATCCTGTCACATGGAGGGAGACTTTGCCGTCTGATCCTCTGCGGTTCATGGTGAGATCATGGAGGATGAGCCTGAACATCTGTGCTCTTGGGCCCTGGTCCAAAAAGAAGGACTCACTCTGAGTTGGGTAGGATTTGAATTGAGTCCTGGACTGGCTTAAGATGGATCAGCAAATAGACACAGGGTAAATATAAACCGGGCGAATGGGACCTGATGTGTACATGAGTCACTTCATCTGCTGCTGAATTAGAAACACAGAAAGAAACTCCAATAGCTTGGCTGTGCCTGATGAGTTTTACAGGGTGAAATCGTACACACTTCTTGAATTCCAGACTAGCGCAGAGTAGCTGTCAGGTGTGTTTGCTCCCAGGTTTCTCACCCTCCACATCCAAACTGCGAGGCAGGTGGGTGTATGGTCCCATACAGCACCCTCCTGGAAGCAGTCAGGGCATCCGCACCAGCCAGGAAAAGCTCTCAGTCAGCCAGTTCAGACATAATTGTGGACTAGACATCTTGTGCCCCATATGCAGTCCAATTGTGGCACCATGAATGAGGTGGAAAAATGCAGCATCCTCCTTTCCAAAAGGAGGAAATAGTTTGTACAATACTATATGCCATAGAAACGTAGAATCATAGAATATTTTAGGTTGGAAGAGACCTTTAAAGGTCACCAAGTCCAGCCTCCCTGCAATGAGCAAGTTGCTCAGAGTCCTGTCCAACCTGACCTCGAATAGTTCCAGGGATGGCACATCTACCACCTCTTGAGCAACCTCTTCCAATTTTTCACCACTCTCATTCCTTATATCTAGTCTGAATCTACCCTCTTTTAGTTTAAAGCCATTACCCCTTATCCTATTGCCAAAAAGTTTGTCCTCATCTTTCCTGTAGGCCCACTTTAAGTACTGAAAAGCTGCCATAAGATCTCCCCGGAGCCTTCCCTTCTCCAGGCTAATAACCCCAGCTCTCTCAGCCTGTCCTCATAGGAGAGCTTCTTCAGCCCTATGATCATCTTCATGACCCTTCTCCGGACCCTCTCCAACAGGTCCATGTCCTTCTTGTGCTGAGGACTCCAGAGCTGGAGGCAGTGCTCCAGGTG
Organism: Rhinoptilus africanus; assembly: GCA_013400135.1. Taxonomy (NCBI): domain Eukaryota; kingdom Metazoa; phylum Chordata; class Aves; order Charadriiformes; family Glareolidae; genus Rhinoptilus; species Rhinoptilus africanus. The sequence continues at coordinate 15,603 of VXBO01003907.1, forward strand.
GGGTCTCATGAGAGCAGAGTAGAGGGGCAGAATCACCTCCCTCAACCTGCCGCCCACCCTTCTTTTTATGCAGCCCAGGATACGGTTGGCTTTCTGGGCTGTGAGCACACGCTGCCAGCTCATGTATCAACTGGCACATGTGTGAAACAACAGCAGCTGTAATAAGCTATTAGGTGCTGCTACCAGCTTCCTCCTCCTCTCCCCAGCAGCTAGCGGGGACTCCATATACACTCCGTATCCACACACTTCTTTTCTAGCTATTTCAGTAAAACTCAGCGTACAGGCTACAGGCTATCTCTGAGGAGGAGCACTGTTCTGACCCGATGATCGGGCACTGGGAGACCTGATGAACACGGTAGAGGGACCAGGAGAGATATATACCTGCATGTGCACGTCCCTGCAGTGATGCAGGGCATGGCCTTAGCTCTGGAGAAAGTAACTGGCATTTCAGCAGCTTGCAGAAAGGTATGTGAACACATTCCCAATGAACCATTCAAACTGGATGAATAATTGAGAGTATCATTTATACAACACACTTTTCTTGTTTTACCTGTGAGTAAACATCAAGTATTTTTGGAGGTGGACTGCAGCCTCAAAAACATTTATACAGTCCCTTCCTTTTTAACTCCTTATAACCCTGAAATCAAGAAATTACTCACAGCTATACAGAAGGCCTGCTGGTTCAGAGCCCTTAGTGCCAAAATAATGACGCAGTCCATTGGTCAGTAGTGCTCTGTTTGCGATGGTTATTCAGGCTTTGTTCAATTAGGTTCATGGGATAATTCATCTCAGGGGGCTGTGAATTGGTAGCTTGGTTCAGAGCCATTAGTCGACTGTAATAATTGTAATAACTGCAATGCAATTGCAGATACCAGTATCTTACATTTTGTTACTCAGATCTTGCCCTTGGCCAGACCAGGTGGTCTCTGGACAACCCCAGGCCTTGGTGGAGATGCAGAACAAGCGCTGGGGCAATGTTTGAAGGTCTCCCAACAGAGGGGTGCACACCCACCCACTGAGAGCTGAAAACCACACAGGGTAGTATTCAGGGGTCTGAAATCTAGCACTTGACTGTCAGCATCAGGACTGGAATGCCCTGGAATGGGACTGCATGGGACAGGGAACAAACATATCAACCAGTTTGTACTGTGGAACCACTTTGATTTGTGGTGAGTACTGAGTGAGAACCCTGGGTTGTTGCACTGGAGTTCCTCTCTGATTATACAACATTTACACTTTCTGATACTTGTAGTTATCGTTAAATCTATAATCATCACATCCCCCCCCATGTTTGAGAATCTCTCACATGTTAATACAGTGTAATTAAACCAGCCCCTCTTTCAACAGCCTCTGCATTAAAAAGGAACACCGAAGAGACCATAATAGGTGAAGAGAGGTTAATAATAGGTCATGTGGTTAATCTTCCAGTTACAAGGGCAAACACTAATTACAGGACTGGGAAGGGAAAGGGCAGCCTGATTGCAATGTGATTATGGTGACCTTGTTAAGGAGTGATCCAAGTCACGATGGGGGTCTCACTAAATAAAGATAATAAGTCCCTCAGCACCTCCTGGTGAATTCTGAGAGCAGCATTAGCCCACTGCAGACTGGGCCGTGAGGACAGAGACTGAACCGTGTTATTCTCCAGCTCCATCTCAGCGCAGCACGATCGCTAGCTTCTTGTTCTACTCACTGAGAAAAACAAAAGCACCGGCTACTGATAATAAACATATCATGTTGCCTTCTAAAGGGCTCTGCAGTACAGTGTGTTACAAATTACGGCGAACTTCAACATGTTTGAGCATCGGAGATGGAGCAGAACACTGTGATTCACCATGTTGTCAATGGCGTAGGTAACATTCCCAGGGTGCTGCAAAAATACTGATTATCATCTACACTGAAAAATGGTAAAAACTCAAGCTTTTTCTGCTCTTTTTTTTTTTTAACCCCAAGTACAAACTCTGCTGCCCAGGAAAACATATCCTACAGATTAGAACAGTTTCATTATCTCGGCAGAGAACTTGCTGTCTGTGCAGCAACTGCTCCATGGAGAAATTACCAGGCTCCTAAATTTAATTAGGGCAGGACTCAGAGAGGGAACACAGTGAGGTTAACGTAGATGTCTGTATATCCCATCATTCTCACATCCTGTAATAAACAGGCATTTTGGGAACAGTATAAGTCAGTACTGGAAGCAAATAGTCCTGTAGTATAGACGTGAGGCTGGTGCCTGCTAAACATGCATAAAACCGCTTGGGTCATTGTTACGGAAAGTCTTTTGTTACTCGTAATGATTTTGTATGTTAATTGAGGACAGGGTTACTATGAAAAGCAGTGTCTCCAGACACATCAGGGCTGAGTAGAGCTCCTGGGTCTGGCAGCTTGTTGGCTGGATATGAGTAGGGTGAGACCAATGACTGTAGCTATTCAAACTCTCTTAATTTCTGGTTTTAAAAAGTCTGCAAATATTTTATCTACATTTTTTTTTTTTTTAAAGAAGGAATGTCATCGTAACTGTCACATGCACAAGGCAACCATTCCTCTGGGTTTAGTTACACCTATAAATAAACTTCCAGCTTAGCTGCCCACAGCCCTGCTCTTAGGTGCCCAGAAGGTACCAGGACACTGCCTGCAATGCTGGTTTGAGAGCTCGCTGTGCTCTGGGGGTTGGGAGACCGCAGGCCACTAGCTAAGGTTTCCAGAAATGGGAAAAGCGTGGGAAGAGCCCTTGAACCCTGAAGGTGCGATGAAAATCTATGCCAGCTGTTTCTGTGTATGTGTGTGTGCGCAAAACTGCAGAAAGCAATTAAACGTTGACATTTTTCTCTGAGATTCCACTCATGAGGATTTCCTATTTAATATCAAAACAAACTCCAATTAATTTGTTCCATTTTATTCACCCTACATGTTGTACTGCAGGTGCTGATAGGAAGCAATTTCACAATGATCACAGATAACCAAAATACGTTTACAGGGCTATTCCACTAGCTCCCATACTACCTTCTGCAGTGCCAGTTACCCACCTTTGAAATGTCTCCCTGAATGGTAGAGAAAGCAAAACCAAATGGATAAGGATAGTCGTTTTCTATTCATGCCATTTCTTTCTGCTGTTAATCATATCAGGTTAGAATATCCTGGGAACAGAAATCAGTTTGCAGGAGAAAGGATCCCAGACCTGGTGATTTTCCATGCATGGATTCGCAGCCAGTCCTCCCATACTCAAAGCTGAGCTGCTTTAGGTGGAAGCAGTGGGTTTGCTCCCTAAACCTCCAAATACTCTCAAGATCTAGAACAAGGCCACGGTACAGCAGATGAGGAGAGGATCAGCCGCTGCAGCCTCTGTCTCTTTCAGGCATGCGTAGTCCCACTCACAAGCGGTCCAGACTCTGGGTTTGCTCCCCTCTGCAGCCAGAGTAACTCCCGCAAGAGCTTGGGAAAAAAGGAGGGAGGGGAAGGGCCCAGGGAATTTGCAGAAGCCAGGCTGCTGTAGAAGACTGCTGCCATCTCGAGTGAATTTCACTCTTTCTTCAAGGATAGAGTCATGTTTTAAAAATTTTGGCAAAGCTCATTTTGTAAAGATGGCTAAATCGAACCCCAGAGCTGTAAGGAGGGCTCAAACACACCATTCTGGACCTCGCAAGCTTTGAATTACCTCTGATTTGAGGGCTTATGTGATTGTATCTAATAAAACTAAACTGTTTATTTCTTGCTATAGATCACGGATTTTGTCAGGATTGCTAAGGCATACTATTAATTTTCTTTTATATTTGAAGGCTGGAGAGTAAATAGTTCTCCCTAGAAGCAACTTAATCTGTGATTTTGCTTTGTAGAGGATGGCATTCTTAATTCAGCTCTTGCTGCTGCTCACTCCTTCTGTTGCTTCCCTAAGTTTAAGCATAACAAAAGGAAAGAGAAAAGCTATGAAATTTCCATTAAAGTAAAATGCCCCCCCCCCAACAACCCCCATTTAAATGTGTTTTGAGAAAAAGAAAAACTAGAGGATTATTCAGTGTAGCAAGGGATGCAGTTGATCACCATGCCCTCTGAGCAAGCCTGCTATTTTCTGTTGTAACATCCCTAATGAAAGCCTCAGATAGTACCGCTGGGTTTACCCAAGGATCTGGTGTATTAAAACAATCATGAGCCTCATCAAGGCTATGAAAGCAATGACGAGTCTAGAGAAACAAGCTGTGATGTGCTACCCAAACAGCCACAAAATGAGAAAGATGATTTAGAACCGTTCTTCGGCAAGTGGAAATATTCTCTGCATTCTACAGGGTAAAGACTGAGATATATTCAATCCTCTATCTGCTCACTCAAAGGATTTAGAAGTCTGGCTGTGGCCGCCTTGAAAGTGGGTGTTGTGACATGATAAAATTTTGGAGAATAGAGGAATGTCATAGCACATTTGAATACCTGCTCATATTTTTGTCTGATGTCTGAAGAACAAACAGTTTTGAATAGTTGCTACAACTTCCAGTGAGTCTACTAGCTGTTGTAAACGCATCCCTCTCCACTGTTAGCCTTCTAACTCTGTCTGACAACTTGGTGGCACCTTGAAGCTCATCTCCATCCACTTCACTGCAATCCCAAACTATCTGACCCCCTGAATGATCTGTGGACCTGCTTTAGCATGCCCTGACTGTCCACTTCTGCTAGACATGGAAAGGTCTGCGAGAGGGAGACTGGAGAACTGGAGGGAACTGGAGAGGGCTCTGGGTGATAAAACTGCAAGTAAAACAGAAGAGAAATAGCAGTGAAATAGAAGATGCTGAGGATTAGGGCTGCAAGGGAAAGAGTGCATGAGTTCTTGAAAATTGTTAACCATCCTGAAAAAGAATTAAAGATGTAATTTATACATCTTATGCTAGAGAGAGAAACAGACTTCGGTCACCTGGAACATTTTTTTTCTTTTCCGTTTCAAAAGGAGACAAAAATATATTTTCCAAAAAAAGCCTTTTTGGAATGCCCAGCGATAGGACATTTACCAAGTGTAGAACCTTTTCCTAAGGTGGGGGTAGCATACACATATTCGGGCTTGGCTCCCTGTGCAGATGACTACAGGTTCTCCAGGTTGGTACTGCTTTTCTTGGCAGGCCTTGGCTGTGCCTCTGATATGGCCTGAGGGTATGCTGGGATTTGCTTTCATTTAGCAGGTCCCTCATGAGCAGCATTGAGCCCTGAGGAAAAGAGGAGAACAGGACAAGGGTCACCTCAGATGAGCTGAAGGACTGGGTCTTGGTGAAAGTGTCCTGTCATTTCTGAGCTTAAAATGACTAGGGATTTGGTCTGCTGTCTCTGTGGTGTCTATACATGCAACCTCAGCGAGATCTGCAATATTTGCGGGAAGGGCTCCTGCTGAGCGTGAGTTGATTTTCTTTGAGACGGGATCCTTGCTTTGCTGGGGGCAGGGATGGGGAGTGGAGGGAGAAGGAGAGGGGAAGAGTCCCTCATGTTTGTTCTACACAACAGTGGCATTACTCAGTGCTTGCACGAAGTGCTTTTCACTGGTTGAGTTTTTATTAGGATGTATGTTCTCAGGCAGACTGTGTACCTCGGAGGGACTTGAATGAATTAATCAACACACGCTCTGTACCCCTGATCAAATGCAGGATAGCAACAGATGGCCACACGCTAGCAATTTCCTGGCAGATGGGTCCTATCCACCATCTTTCACTTATCCAATTTAATACTGAAAGCCACAAGCAAACTAATTGAAAAATAGCATTGCACACACACAGACCCTCTTTTTCTTCTTTCACTCCCTTTGCACCAATTGAATAATAAGTAGTAACTGGTGTATTGTCAGAGCCACACTGCTTGCATGGAGACTAATAAAAGCATAACTTTGATCTGTTTTGACAAACCCAAGTACAACTTTTGAGTATTTAATAATTACATTAGTCAAAGCCACTGATCATGACATGTGGCAGTGTGTTATTTAGAGAAAGGGAAACAGGTATTCACGTCACCAGGGCGGCTTCTAACGCAACCAGAGTGTGAAGGCATTTTTACCCTCCGTCTTCCAATTCCTCCATGGGAAAAGCAAGCAAGGAAAGCCCGGGCAAAAGGGAGCAGTGTCCTGTGCCCAGGTTCAATTCATTGTCCCTTGTTGGAGCAATATTATGTACAGCCAATCATTTGCTCATACAATATTTGAAGAAGTTTTGTGAAATTACCGCCCATAAAAATGTTCTTTACCACCCTGCTTGACTGATGCAAGCCCACTGACCAGGTGGGCAGCCCTAAGCCGTTGCAGTGCCAAGTGAAACAGGGTTACTGAAAGCACCTTAGCAGGGCTTTCAGCTGCTCTGCTTTTCTCTGTGCCGAAATGGTCGCATGGTCACTTTGTGTGTTGCAGCTGTAGGGTGGTTCCTTCTGAAGCAGTTACAGCTTTTCCTCTGGTGAACATCTACCTGGAGCTTGGGGTTACTGCGTTCTTGTAACAGATTGAGTCCTGATAGGTGCTGTGCAAAGACAGAAATCCTGACTAAAGAGCTTTTCGTCTTAGTAGGAAACAAGAGATGGTAGCTGGAGACAGACAGACTGACTGGGAGGATGGGAGAAAGCAAGAAACAAGGAGACGATATTGGTCAGGATGGCGGCTAATAGTCTCAGCATCTCTGCAGACCGACCGATGTCAGCTGAGAACTTTGGCAGAAGGCCATCCTCGTTCAGCAATGGAAAGAAGGCAGCAACTGGAAATAAAATAGTACTACATAATAAATGGAGGGGGAAAAAAGGAAAGTAGCTAGCAATCAATATAAATGAGAAGTTAATGAGGTACAGAAAAATTACAAATGTATATTAAGGCACCAGAAGAAAATCCATCCCTGAGAACAACATCAGGAGGTTTTAGGGAAGGACTGCCAGTAAGAAAAGAAAAGCAAGAACTGAGATAGGCCAACTATTAGAAGGCGGTTGGGAGATGGGTAATAATGGTCCAGAACAGTCATAAATGTCCTATAAGCAACTGTGTTGTGTTATCAAGAGGAGCAGGAAGATGCATATGTATCACACATGCTTGACAAATTTCCTTCTGTTCTAGGCCAAGCAGCAACCAGTCAGCTAATCAATTAAATTATCAAATGAGTAATTAAAATATCACAAAACTACCAAGAAGTGTTATATCATGCAAAAAGTGTTAAAAGAGTAAATTAAAGTACCAGTCAGCCATCAAAGCAATCTGTTTTGCTTGTTAACCTGGGCCTAATCTAACAAATCAAGTTCTAACACAGAAACGTGCAAAATCTGGGAACACAGAAAGCGGATTAAACACATATGGAACATGCAGAAACTATATGCTGTAAAGCACTAATTCTAGCAAGGTTGTCAGGTTCATAAAGAAGAAGCTGCTCAAGTGTAAGCAGTCATATCCTGTACTCCAAAAGATGCCATGGCTAGAAGCTCTCTGATGCACTCTTTGCCTGCAAAACCAGGAGAGTGGTGAAAAGGTCCAGGGAAGACATTTGCAGGACATTGAAATCCAGGACATGAAATCCAGCAAAGTGCAGTGCTGGAATCATAGAATCATAGAATCATAGAATCCTAGGGTTGGAAGGGACCTTAGTAGATCATCTAGTCCAACCCCCTGCCAGAGCAGGGCCACCTTAGAGCAGGTTACACAGGAACGTGTCCAGGCGGGTTTTGAATGTCTCCAGAGACGGAGACTCCACCACCTCCCTGGGCAGCTTGTTCCAGTGCTCTGCCACCCTCAATATACATGCACTTTTGGTTGCTCAAAATTTGAGGATACTGTAGAAAACACATATGAAGTGATGAGATGGCTCCTGAAAATGCCTTCATCTCCAAGTCTTAAAGAGCTGGATCCATTTAGATTATCAGAAAAAAAGCATGAGAGAGGTCTTTTTTGCAGTATGTAAATATGCTACTGTAGAGAGAATATGGTCACTAGAGCAGTGCATTAAACAGATGAAACACAGTTAAATGCCCTGAGATACAATGAGATACAATGGGAAGTCAGACAACAGGATTTGGTGGTTACCCATGGTCTTATTCTTTGTGTAACATCTGTGGGCAGTCAGAAAGGATGAGTTTGGAGGAGGAGGATATGGTAGCTACGCAGATGGTAACCCACAATTCCTTGAAGTGGGAGGAGGCAGTTCCAAAAAACCTCCAAAAGCACTCAGGTGAAGATGTAACACAGCAGGAAAGGAGACTAATCAACTAGAAAAGTGGCAAAACCAAGAAAAACCATGAAGTCTCCCCCCAAAAAGGCAGAACTTTAAAACAGTGGAGAAGATGGAGCCTGTGAAGGGCGGTGGAGAGAATCCATCTCAAAGTGACAGCCCAGTTCATGTTAAACCCTTGCTTTCGTTCTAATGCCACCAGCAAACAAGTTGCAGATGTTGCACCAGTGCTGGGCACTGCCCCCTCCTACCCCTCAGACTGACTCATGGATTTAGGTCTTTATAAAAGGCCTCTTCCATTCACCTTTTCCATTCCCTACCAGTGCATGCCAGAATACCTGGTAAACTCCAGCACTTAGTGACAGGACATGTTCCGCAGGGAGCTCATAGGTTAATGCAATAAATTTTGGAACCAGATTTCCTCTCCTGGTGGTGACCCTAAGAGAGAAGGGCCGGCATCAGCTGTCCCCATATGCACTATTTCATTCCAGCTTTGAAAAAGAAAAATCAGCTGCAACATTTATGAAAGCTGCTTCTGTATTTTTTTTTTTTGGTGAAAGCAGCTTTGGGAAGATATAAATATGTATATACATATATATATAAAATCTTTTTTACATGACAAGAAAGAAAAATGTCATTGAAAATGTTGTGCTTTTGTCATGTATTTAAATTTCTCTTCACAAATTTAAAAAGTTTGCTTTAGCTCTTTTTTTAGAAGGACTGAAAATGGAAACAGTTCCATCAAAACTTCCACGTCATTAAAAAGTCTTTTTTTTTTTTCTTTGAAAAAGATTCAATGGTATTTTTGAGTGGGATCATTACAGAAACAAAACCAGTCTGAAAAGGAAAGGGAAAAGGAGGCTGATCTAGCCATTCTGCAGCATTCAGCATCAAACTTCAACACAAGACAAATTCCCAGTTTGGGGTCATATTTATTTAAGCAGGAGTCTTCCTTCCTCCCTTCTCCTCCCGAGAAACCCACAGTGTCTCCCAGCCACGTCTGTGGGGAGCTGCAAGGAGCGTGTTCCTGCTGTGAGGGACAACCATTAATCCCCAAGTAACTGAGTAAATGCTCCCGAGGAAGTATGGATGGAAAGATGCGGAAGAAATTGGGTGGCGCTGAGACAGGGGAGGAATGAAAGCCAAAGGGATGGAGGCAGGAGGGGAAATTCTCCAGATGTGAAGCATAAACTCACGACCTGTATGCTTTTGTAAAATATCCATCTCAATGGCTTGAGGGATACCATGGGTTTTGATCTGGGGGGGTCAGGACGTGCTGCTTCCTTGCGGAGCTGCACTGTCCCACCCTGTCAGAGCCTAGTGATACCCCCTTTCCCGTACGCTGCTATCCCTTACACGGGGACCCCAAGAGAAAGGGGAGGTAGTGGTACGACCGATTGCACTGATGCCAGGGTCTGATCCTGTCCAACTAAACAGCACTCACGCCTTACCCAAAAAGCTCAATGAAACAGCAGGCTTGGCAGCGAGACTGCCGTCCCCGTGCGTTACACTGCAGGGGTCAGCCAGTAGTTCCTGGAAATGGTCTGAAGATGGCCAGCTTTGATCTCCTTGCCATAGGAATCAATTCACGTACTGACAATTTCTCAGAAAAGGGCACGCCTCAGCACTCAGAGGCTTCCTGCGCTCCTGGATATGTCTGCAGTCTCTCCATCGCTCCCTCCTCAGCTCTTGGGAAAATTATACTTGGTGGCAAAGGCGATGGCAGGACTGGAGCATGGGGCCTACAGAGCTACTTTTTTATTTCACTGAAGAGGAACTCTAGCTAAAGGGAAAAAAGGCTGTTAAACATCTGCAGGAGCAGAAGCCACAATCAGCAAGGCATGAAATCTGAAAGCTTTCACGGGATCATGGCATTCATCCTCTAGGACTGATCGCAGTCCATCTGAACGCAGGTGCTGGTGCAGGTACGAAGGGAACAGAAGCACGTGTAGCTTGGTTTCAGTTGCCTAGATGTAGGTGTCCAGTGTCACTTGAGATGCTTTGGGATATCCTGTCTGACCTTCGACTGCTATCCCAGAACGGCATGGACGTCACATAGGTCCCATGTCACATCAACCAGCCTTCCCAGTGTGTCTCGGGCACCTCGGGACATGTGAACTGGTTCTAGACTGGTTCTCAGAGGCCCGTCCTGAGGGTGGGGGACCCTCACCTGGGGCGCACGTGCAGGGGAGCTCATGGGATCTCTCTCGCTGGCGGGGCGTTAGGGGACTGTAGGCTGCAGCACAGGCACACGTGAAGCTGGAGCACCTGCATCTCCATCAGAAGGGGTGTGAAGCAGTGGAAGCCACATTTCCTGGGGGGGAATTGGGCTGCAAAACTGGAATTTGGGGGATTGGTTGTAGAGGGACGTTTAGAAGTCTACAGTGGTAATTAACCTTGTGTATGTGTCTCCTATGGTGGTTTATTTGTTGTATTGCTAATATTGACCTCCAATGATTCATTGAGTGCTGATTAATTATATGCTTTTAACCAATAAACCACTCTGATCTCAATTTTGGTCTAAAATGCATGAATTCATCAGTTTATCCTTGCAATCCTTATCTTTACAGTCAGAGAAACCTGGAAAAAGGATTCAATGCACGCTCATCTCCCTTGGCTCTACAGCTGGCATTGACACCAGCTGCCCTGACTGTAAAAGTTCATACACAAACACCTACATTTTGGTATCTTAGTCTCAAGATAAGCCATCTACCTTTACCTGTCTGAAAATGAGCTACTTGTTTGAAACTTGCTGCTGAGACCGCAGTCAGTAGAAGGTTTTGCTAGTGGGTCTTTCATCCAATCCTAAAAGAGGCATCTAAGCTCAGATGAATTGCCTTCCACAAGTGCCTGTTTCTCTCTATGAGGTACAAATAGGGCATTTATTTGACCAGATGCCTTGTCTAGTGGATGACCACAGGGTGGTGGCACCAACCAAACGTAGGATACAGTGAAGATTAATCAAGTGCACACAGGGACATGCAACTGTGATTTACCACAGCAAGGTGAACTGCAAAATTCCTCTTGTTTACTTGAAAGTCTCTGCTTCACTCCACATTAACTGCTGCTACCACTCCAAGGAGGGGGAGAAATGAAGGAACCTTATCAGTATTCTGGGAACCAGAGGTGGGTGACAAGTGAGGGGGTTGGTGATGGCTTTGGCACATTAACAAATAAATTTAATTTAAACCCCGTTTGGCAAAGTCTGGCCCTCCAATAAGCGCCGATGCCTGTTTCTCATCATGTTGTATGTTAAGTTAATAGTTAGCCTCTCCTACGCTCTGTTGTAGCCTAGGGTAATGCCTTTTAAATGTACTTCCATCACTTTCAGGAATAGGTTAGAACATAATAACATGTTTGTCTTTTGGGCAACATGATTAACCTTTCCTGGAACAACAGAGTGTGTATTATAACGTTTAATGGCAAAATCAATACATTATTTTCTTGCATTATATTTATATATGCCCTTTTGTCACAGCATCCAAGCATGGAGAAAGCTGATTTTTCTCATGGAAGAGATTTTCAGTTCCCTACCACATCAAGTCTCTCTTTTCTTTTGGACTTGCTTCTACATTTTGGCAATTCTGTATTTTTGAGTAAGAAATACGTATCCAGCAATGAGTCTCTCATTTGCTGAGTACCACCAAACACTTCGTCTCTGTTCCTCTGCTTCTGTTATGAGTACCAGATTTTATCATTCCCAGACTTTTCCCATCAAAGCCTTCAGAAACAGTAAGGTCAGAAACCTTTAATAATGTTTAGGAATCCTTTGGTATTCCAAATAGTTAGTGGAAATACTGTGGTTCCTTTTGCAAAGAAGGAGAAACATTTGCTAAGTCAGCAAACCAGGTTTTAAAGCACTCTATATAATAGAATGAAACCTGTTAAATTCATCATACGACTTGCTTCAAAAGTCTGAGATGTTGCTCTTTCCCAAGAAACTGCAGAGGAAATGAAAATAATTAGTTGTTTGCCCCAGTTAACCACTGCCTACATCCATCTATGGAATTATTTAGGCTGTAAGGAATTGCCCTTATCTTCTATTAATGATTAAAAAGCTTTTGTTTAAGCATGAGAAAATTTTTTTCAGGCAACACTGTATCACTAAAAATATATTTTGGATCAGTAAAATTACCTGTATGTTTGTTTGGAATATGAAGAATTATTTTATATACATGAGTGAGCCTCTTTGATGCAAACAAAAGAGGAAAATAGTCATAATGGTTTGTTCCAGTGTGTTCAAAGTGAAGCGTGTTGACCTTTACATTTTGAAGTGATAGTTTAGTTCAATATTTGCCTGAATTTAATTCTAAAATAATAGAAGAAATTATTGCCGAAATGAAAATTATAATTTTGTTTATTCTGAAAGAACTTCCAAAACTTCCTTCAAACAGCAAACAAAGAGTAGGAATGAGACCTCCAGGCTTTAGAACTTGTCCACATTCTTCTTCATTTTATAATTTTGTAAGCACTTTTCATCAAGATGTGATTGCTACAGACACTTTTCAGCGGTGCTGCTGCTTCTGTCCTGATTGGACAATGGCAACCATTTAAATGAGAGCAAGTAACGTATAGCAACCCTATCCTGTTTGGGTGAAAGTCCTTCTCATCCCTTCCCTGCCCTTCCTGCAAAATCTGTACCTTCCCTACGTGGCACTTGTGAGCTCAGAAACGGACGGAGTTGTTCGGACAGAAGTGTGCGAAGTTTCTGAGCTCTCCGTGGGATGGTTTTATTCCTGAACAACAGCCATTTCTTTTGTCTCTTTATTAAGAATAAATATGAGATGCATGAGCAAAACCAATCTGAAGATGCCTTTGGGATAGGAGCGTAGGCAGTGAACTTTTTTCCATATCAAACAGCTTGGTTCTCCAGGACACCAATGAAATGGTGCAACCCTTCACTAGGATTTAGTTTTCCATGTCTGACCCTGAGGATCGAAGTTTTCAGCCTCATCCTGTGGTAATGCCACTCCCTAGCTCCATAGAATCGTAGAATTGCCCAGGTCCCAAGGGACCTTTCAGGTCATCTAGTCCAAGGATCAAACTAACTCTGACAAAAACTGTCACTAATCTAAACCATATCTCTAAACACTATGTCTACCCGTTTTTTAAATACCTTCAGGGATGGTGCCTCAACCACTTCCTTGGGCAGCCTTTTCCAGTGCTTAATAAACCTTTCAGCATAAAATGCTCTTTATACAGCCACATTGCCTTCCCAGGCACTGGAGTAGCAGCAGCATATCTCCAACTCCACCTCAGTTAAAAACATCGGTAGAAAATACACCTGAAAAAGAGGTGCAAGACCACAGGTGAGAAATTTTCAGGGCTTGCGTGTCCAGAGATTTAGTCGCCCAAACGCTGTCCCATTGGAGAGCATGACGTTCCTCACGGTCCCGGCAGTGAGCAGTGCTGCAGTGCTCACAGAGGTCAGCTCACAGAGGTGAGGAGGAGCGAATTGTGCTCAGGAGTTTACACTCACCTGGGAAATGCCCTGTTTCTAACACTTCGACGGAAACTGCTTCCAGCTCAAATGTTCCACGGGGCAAAATCTGCAAGGAAATTTGAAAGAGAGAAAATGTATTCCCTGTTTTTGTGCCTGAGCGTGCCCAGCTCATTCCACGATGAGACTCTCACATAGCTACGAACATTCCCTATAACTTCATTCACCGCCCCACCCCAAAAAATAAATAAGATAGGATTTATTAAGATATAAGATCTGATTTTTTAAGATATTAAGGCGAGAAAAGGAATCAAAAACTAATTCCCCAGCTCATGAATTAGACCTGTCAAATCTCCATCTCTAACACTTCATGGCATTGCTAAATAAGTTTTCAAATGGTAAAGAGAAACCCCCATTGTTTTTAGTTTATAAACAGAAACGCAATCTATTTGACACAAAGCCCATGATCTAAATTAATATTTCATCATTCAGTAGTTTTATTTCTTGGGAACAAATTGTTTTCCCTGTTAATAGACCTGGACATGTTTCATCAGCAGTAGAACAAATATTTGCAGACCTACCCTGCAGGAGGTTTTTGAAGTGCAGTGTTTTTATTTACTGCAAAAGTTTCTTCTCTACTTTCAGGAGAAATCCTGACTGAAGATGTGATGAAAGAAGGTAATATCTGAGCCTTGTTCTTACTGGGCCATTTGTCCCAGATTTTCTGCCCAAAAAGTGCTGGAGGAGGGCTCCCACCCAGTAAAGCCAGTATGCAGCCAGGGTGCACGGCCACAACTCTGTCCCAGGTCTCCTGGTGCCAGCGCTGTCTTTGACAAGCAGGACCACTGTGCTTGAGAAGAAGCTGTCCTTCCCCTTTCCTCCTCTGCAGGCTCAGATCTTGCCAACGTGTTGCCTTCTGCCTTCTCCCCCGTAAGGCACAATTTCAGTGCCAGCCCCTCTCTGCCCTCGCCATCAGCCAGAATGCTGCCGTCTGACTGTGCCTTCGCACCCGCTGACTAAACCATCCCACGCCAGCAGCGGTGCATAAGCACCGGGCAGAAATCCCGGCAGTTGTCTTCTGTGCTGGGTTGGCTGAAGCCCCATAAAACATCCCACTGATAATTAGCCGTCAGGACTACTTACACTCAGCGAGTTTAACCGGTAGATGTAGCCTGCTGTCACAAACTGAGATGCTGTTTGCTTTGTGCTATAGCAAAACACAGGTGGGGGACATTCACCGAGTCACACTTTTGCCTGGCTTGTGGTTTGTAGCAGCTTCAGTGCAGAGCTGGGGATGATAAATTCCAAGCAACTGCCGGACCTGTAAGTTCTGTGCATGGTGGCACCATTTTTTCTCCTTAGAAACTAACTACATCTCCAAAAAAAGCCACCAAAACGTTTGCTGCGTGAGGTACAGTAAATATAAACATGATGCAGGGATAGAAAAATTCCATGTCTGGAAACAAACATAGACAAGTGCAAAACCATCTGCTAACAGCATCCCAAACCCAGTACCATTCGCCAGACCCTGGGCCAGTTGAAAGAAGGTCCTAAACATTAACACATAAAGAGATGCTATTATATAGGTCTTGTACTCTCAAAGGAGATCCCCATGTTCCCATTATAATAATCCCTGAGATGATAATTAAGTGGGCATAAAGCCAGATAGGCATTTTATAGGTACCTTTTGTGTGAGTGTGCAGGAGCAAAATGAGATTCAAAGTAACGACAGTAATGTGAAAATGCTGCTGTGATCCATTAGACGGTGAGTGTTATATTTAATACACAGCTATAATCCAGTAAGCACATAAGCTTCCATGGATTTAAAATAGAATATCTTCAGGGTTTTCATAATAAATTTAATACTTCAAAGAGACATTGACTAATGACTTTCAGATATTATAGGGCAGGCTCTTCCCTATAGGAAATCAATTAAAGTTGAATCTTATTGATTTTAACCCATTTCTCCATACAGTGTAAAACCAGGCTTTGAACTCACTTTGAATATAACCCCGATAGTCTGTTCTCTTCCATGGCTGAGGCAGAAGTAATTTCTAAATCAGATCAGAAGAAAGAAAGGAAATATTAGCCTATTAGTTTCCTCAGTTTTAAGAATCAACACTTTCTTCCATGTAATCTACTTGAGGGGAAGCAAGACAAATTCCAGGTAACCCTGGAACACTGAAAGCTGGAAACAGGTCTAATTTGCACATACATAAACCTGAAAGCTGATGTGGGGCTGAAATGACAAATGGACATGGTGCTGACTCTCTGCAGTGAGATGAAAGTAATTTCCAGCCACCAGCCACCATTTGCAGATAGAGGGTGAAGAACAGGGTTGAATCTTCATTGTTTTTTTCTTCTGTAAGATGAATAATAACTCGATCCAAAAAGCTTCGCTAGATTAAGCGGTGACTAGTTCTTATCTGTGAAAGTTCACCTCCCTTAAATTTTGATAGAGCTGGCCATCCAGTCTGAAAGAAAGAGGCACTTCTGCAGGGTAGTTGATCTGATCTGTGCTAGACTTCTGTTCTAAGGGAGGTAATTCGTGTCATGCTAAACTTCATTTCTTTCCTTTGACCATACAAGGATCACCGGCGACTGATGCAGATACAGATGTGCCCTGCAGATATGTAAAACTGGGCAGATTAATGCTACCCTGTGCACCTGCATAGAGGGGAAACCTTAATCTCACTGACAATTGCATAATAAGATTTTGCAGCTCGAAGCTGAAGACAGATAAATTCAGATAAAGGATACGGCAGAAGTTCTCAACCATTGAGTTAATTAAAACAATTTACTTCAGGAGGCTGTGAGTTCACGATCACCTGAAGAGCTTAAATCAAGTCTGGATTACAACATATGCTCCAACTCAGCTACAAATGCAGAAATTGCTGTGGGAGCGAGGGAGGCTTTGACATCTGTTGTGTCAGAAAGTTGGTGTAAACTATTTCTTCTGGAGCTCAGGTATTCTGTTCTCCCTGCTCCGGTTCACACAGCAAACCGCATTAGAGCGGACACCACGCTGACTTGCTCTGGCTTCAGTGGCATATTATAATCAACAGGGAGGAGAGGCTGAAATGGCATCTCCAACACAGCCAGCAGTAGCCTGTGCTGCTGCCCTCATCCCTCCCCGCAGCCTCCACAGCCAGCACAGCAGAAATCAGAGTAACAGCAGGAGCACTAAGCCAAGGTCTTTAAGACCAGCGAAGCTTTGCTTAGTACAAGTCCCAAGGACAAGCAAAGTAAAGATGATTTAAAACTCTTTCGTTCCCTCAGCAAACTGAGGGACTATTGGCTCCCTACCATGTATTAGAGTACTTCCAGGCCAATTCTGATTTACATCAGCAGAAAAGGGCTCTCTGGCCCATGTTGCGGGCTGACTACATGCGCTGGCAGAGGATGGATGGTTGATCCAGACACCATCGCTGGCAGCTCTGAGGACAAAGCAGGAACAGATGCCACTTCTTTTTCCCAGTGGAGAGAGGACTGCAGACCCGTCTCGTCGCTCTTAAAACTTTGGACACAAAATCAGCATTGGAAATAAATTCCAGAAGCCATTAATCTGTCTCGCTTCTGACATGAAAGAATAAAATATAGATCTGTTAAAAAAACCCACACCCTGTGAGCAGTATATTTTCATTTTCCAAATTACTGAAAGAGCAGAACATGAATCCTTGTCTGTCAGCCTGAGAAAATATTTTATTTTCCCTGTGACGAAGCAAATGTAAGATAATGCCATAAGTAAATGGCAGAGAGAGTGCAGTGAGATGGACTGCAGTGCGCTGCAGCCATCAAAAGAGCCCAAATATATCTATTGGTAATGAGAAAAGTTCAGCAGACATATTTTTTTTTCCCTTTTCTTCTTGATCAAGTTATTAGGTCATCACATTACAAGGAGTCTGCACTGCAGGGCCAAGAGGTCCATACTGCCCAGTCTCATGGGAGACAGTAGGTGGGATGGTATACAGTGGTACACAAAGTCTTCTTTACTGGTCCTATGTCTTTCACTTAAAGATCTTAATTTTCTTTTTTTTTTTTTTTTTTCTCCAGAGGAATTTGGAACTGCAGTTTTCCTGATATTACCATGGTGCCTAAAAGCAGGCAACTGACCCTTTTTGAAGACATCTAACTGCCATACTGAAGGGTGAAAAAAAATGCAGGTTAAGGTGTCAAAAGTTTGGATTAGACGAAGCCTCTTAAAGATTATTTTAGTTGTGGAGGCTGTAGAGACATAAAATATACTGAAGCAAGGAGTGGGAAAGCAAAGTATAAACAAATTAATCGGTTCCTCAAGTGGCAAGAGAGAGACAGGGAGATTTAATAAAAAAAAAGGGAAGAAGAGTGAGTGAAGAGGAATAGGAAGGAGGATGGTCATGGTTTATCACATCTAGCTTTGGATCACTGCCACTGGCCGTAAGGCGACATGTCTGTAAGGAGACTGAAGGAGGACAGAGTGGCCAAGAGTGGATTTCTTTAAGGCATAGCCCTAAACTTGCATCCTCTGACTTTCAGAGGTGACCTCAACAGAAACTTTGGACGGCAGATGCTCCCCTGTAGCAATCTCTGACTATTTGCTCCTCACCCTCAAAAGAAGGACGGAACCTACTCGATGCAGGGACCTCAGCACCCTCCCAGGATCCTGCCCCCGCTGTGGCCCCGGCACCACATGGAGCTGCTCCTGTAAGCAAAGCTGACTGAGGTGCCCCTGTCCCACCCCACCTGGTATCAGGGCCACCAACAGAGGACCTTATGATTGTCATGCCCACCTGATACTGGCTGCAGCAGATGGGGTGCCCAAAGGGCTAGAGGTCTGGTAGACACCTAGGGCATCCCTACAGGATCGCTGCCTGGCTTGGTATGCAGGGCCAGTGGGGAGGGAGGACATGGCCTGACACAAGGCATTCTCATCAGGGACAAGATCTGAGAGGACACAGACGTAGGACAAGCACTACAGACTTGGGTAAGAGTGGCTGGAGAGCTGGCTGGCAGAAAAAGACCTGGGGGTGTTGGTGGCAGCCGGCTGGATATGAGCCAGCAGCGTGCCCAGGGGGGCAAGAAGGCCAACAGCATCCTGGCCTGGATCAGGAATACTGTGGTGAGCCGGACTAGGGANCTCGATGATCTGAAAGGTCCCTTCCAACCTAAGCAATTCCATGATTCTATGATTCGATGGCTGCCCCAGAGCAGCTGGCACAAACCAGCCATGGAGCAGTCTCCCCAGACATTTGGAAGCAGCCAGCCAAACCAAACCGTGTATTATTCTAGGTGCTCACACAACGTACATGAGAATGCTCTGCAGGTGAGTGCAGCACCAGGAGGAACAGTGGGTAGCTTTTCTGCTCTTCTTCTTCCTTTGCACTTTGTGTTTCCCATCCTGTCTGCAGTAATCCCTATGCCAAGAACAAGTGAACCCTGCCGGGAGGTGATTGCATTATTTTTTTCTTCTTCTTCTGGAGTGTCTGCCATGCTGTGAAGACAGGAGTGGCTCCGCATACCTGCCTACAAGGAATAAAATCAACCTTTCTGCGATTCTCCTTCTGGCTGCCCTCCATATACAAACTGTCTCCTGAAGCAGATGTAAATATTCATTTTTTTCTTTTAGCAGGGCAGTGAATGCCCGTCTTCCAGTATGTCATCCATATTAAAATATTTGCATATATATATATTCCAGAAATGCATCTAGAGTTATGGTTTCCTAAAACTAGTAAGAGAAATTAGGATGTAATTTCACTTCCTGCAAAGCTCTAGCTGCACCAATTCTCCCTGTGATTCCTCCTTTGATTTTAGGTAAGTTCAAACAAAGATAATTCAGGCTCAAAGGCTGCAGAAGTGTCTTCCAAGTATCTCCTTCCTCAGTGGAGTTACTTTTCCTTTTTTCCTCCTCTGCTGTGTTCATTCCCACTGCCCTTAGCCTAATGGTGTGAGAGGAACAGGGGAACAAGCTGCGTGTCCGCTGTTCTCCAACACCAGCAGACCCCAAATTGGAGCAGGTACAAACGCTTTTGTTATGCAATGAAAACAAACAAGCAAAAATCTTCCAAGTCCATTGAGCAAGGAGAGTGTTGCAATGCTGTATGAAGGAAAGGGGATATATCCCAAGATATTTAATGAACTATTAAAGTGGAAGGATGGAAAGAGACTGATTTCCATTAAGGAAATTGGGAACATCCTTTATTTTCTAGCAAAATAGCCTGTCGGCAAGAAGAAGAGGCGTCAGCTTGTAATTTACTGACAGTCCTCAGTGCTTGTGGCTGGCTCCTGCTCAGGGGTGGTTGTGGTGGGACCTGGTGTAGGTCATCTGGCAACAAGCATTCCAAGAGCCTAAGGACCAGAAGCCTGGCCAGAGGGGGTGGGGATATCAGAGTTTTCAAGGACCCAAAAGGTTGTTGTAAGGTAAAAGGCGGTGATGTCCTCCTCACGTCCAGCAGCAATCAGGCAGGACAGACAGGGTGTAAGTCAGAGTACTTTCCTGCAATGTTAGAGAAGTTTGCGTCTGATTCTCATCTCTGAGGGATCAAGGCTAAATTATCAGCCCTTTTGGTCTAAGAAGAAAGAACAAATGATGCAGTTGTCTGGAGCATCTTACAGGTTGCCTTTACAGTCAGCTCCTGATTTTCCAGTGCAAGGAGGGAAATAATTGACGGAAAAGAAAAACAGAGTGAAGGCGAAACCCTGAGCAGGGAGAAGAGAGGGTGCCTGTCTGCCAGGGAAAGTGGCACCCAGCAGAGCAGAGATGTGGGGCAGGGGAGTCCCTGTGCAGTCATTGACCCCCCATGGTGTGGACAGGGCCCCATCCTCTGGCGTCCCCCTGGCACTGCTGGTCAGGCTGGGTGTAAAAAAATCCCCGACATGGCTAGTCCACCCGTGACTAATGAAGAGCTAGTGGCTGATGGAGGAGTCATGGGGCCCTTAGCACACCCTTTTCTTGTGCCAGCTCAAAAAGGGGTTGCAAACTAAGCAGCTCACCCCAAAGAACCGTCATTTGCTAAATGCACGTACCAAAACTCACTGCACATCTTCTGTCAAGCTGAGAGCTGGTAGGCAGAAATGCTGCTTCGAAATTGGTGGGTTAATTTTACTGGGGTATAACAAAGTGGACTGAACCTAAAGGCTGGATTTTTTTTGAACTCACGAAAACTTATTAACATGCCTTGCAGCTTGACCACATCTCCGTTTTACCTTGATCTAAAGCCAAGCATGACGCCAAATTGTTTTTGCAAACAGGAAAGTCAGAGGGACCGTAACTTTCATGTAGAAAGCTCTTTAGCAGCTGAACAGTTAAAGATTATGCTCACTATGTTTTCCTGCCTTGCAAATTCCTCATTCATAATGTATGAGTGAGATCATTAAAAGGAACATATTGGCTGATACCATCACAGCTGCTACCTAACTGTAACACTTCATAGCAAGGAACAGCATTACTCTTCTCTTACGTATGTGTTCAGCAAGGAAAAGAGAGAGACTTGTAGCTGCAAGAAGAACAGTGCAAAATGTTTAACCTCAGAAAAAAACCCCGACTTCATGTGTTGAGCAATTACAGATTTGCTGGGAATGCTCTCAAAATGAATAAAAAATATTAATCTCCTTTTGCCAACCCTTTTCACCCGTTGCATCTATCGCAATATGGCAGCATATTTTTCCCCCGCACAAAATCAATATCACATTAACTTCCCTAATAGGAAAAGATTAACTCTTAGAATGAACAGAAAACTTCATCTCCAACCAGGGAATTTTAAACTCTCCAATGCTTGACTGTTTAGAAACATCATGATGATTATTTTAAGCCAAGGACGGGATGTGTCAGTCCTATTAAAAGGAAAGAAAGATGTCTTAGGGCTTCCAGGCATAAGCTCTGTGGTTGGTGTTTTAATTTGTAGGCTGCTCTGGGTGTTGATCTGGTTAAATATATTAAATAAAAGTGCATTTAAGTTGACAAAGAGGAACTCTTTCAGCAGAAGGAAGACACTTTCCATTTTTCACAGCTTATGTGAATCTTTACAAGCTTTGGGCCTACATTTTTATTTTTTACATTTGAGGGAGAGAAATGGAAAGAATCTGCCATATAAAGCTAGCTTTATATTTCCAAATATCTCAATTCATATCCCAACCTGAGAGAGATGCTTATTCTTTATAAATCACAAATCACGTCTAATAGCTTTATTCCACCCCAGGTCCAAGAGTTTCTGTGGGGAAAAAGAAAAAAAAAAAAAGGCCAAGTCCAAACCATCATGAAAAGTTAATTACATGTCTTTGAAAGAAAGGGCATTCCCTCTGGGCATGTAGCAACAACTCTAACTGTTACCAGCTAATCCCCAGATGGCTGGTCTCACTCTGAACCACCTCCAGCCTGAGTTTGCACATATAAGCCCTATTCTGCGATGATGTTTTCTCCCTCCCCTCATGCTAGGCTTTGCACCACAGTCACCCTTCCCACACCAGTCAAGATGCCTCTGGCTTGCACTGGTGCACAAGCGAAATGGGACCCCGCAGATTCATTGCTCGTAAACTTTGGGTCAAGTAGCCAAAGCTGGGATGAAAGACCTCCTTCTGTTGCAAATTCATAATTTGGTTTGAGTGTTTTGCACATGAAACAGAGGGAATGACACAGTCTTTCCCCAAAATCTTAATTCAGGGTTTTAATTGTGTCTCAGAGGAATAAATGCAGGGGGGTTGCCTTCCTCCCCCGCCCCCGCTTTCTTCCTCTGATCCCAGCTTGGTTTTTACTAGCATCACTTATGGCTTCTTTAATAACTTCCAGCCTCTGTCAGAAGTGCTCCACTACCCTTTCCTGTTCAATAATGAATGGACACATTTGAAGCTGCAAATATTTGCACTTATGAGCTTATCCAGGCAAAAGATACAAGAAATTTGACTTATCTAAATGGCAGCCAGGGGACCAAATAAATCACATACACCCCTTCACCGTCCCTTTGCCCTGCCTCCAGGATACCATACCTAAGAGAAAGAAGGTGACAAAGTCTTGCATCAGGTTTGTTTTGGCTATTTTTTCCCAGTCTCTGAAATCCTGCAGGAAAAGTCTCAGGCAAGTTACATCAGGTGTGCCCATTTAATCTGGATGCATCTGAGCTTTTCACCTTTCACAGCCCATGGGGAGCAATAGGGATTTTGAGGATGCAACTTATTTAATTATAAGGCAGATGCCTAGAGCAATTCATCTGAATCTCTTTCCCTCTTTCCTTTTTCTTTCCAGGGAGCTGTGGCCGCACTAC
Source organism: Rhinoptilus africanus (assembly GCA_013400135.1). Lineage (NCBI taxonomy): Eukaryota > Metazoa > Chordata > Aves > Charadriiformes > Glareolidae > Rhinoptilus > Rhinoptilus africanus. The sequence continues at coordinate 38,426 of VXBO01003907.1, forward strand.
AGGCAAGTGAGATGGAAGTGGGGCCTGGCCAGTCCATCTGGAGACAGAAGACAGTGCTCACAAGCTTGGCCAGAGCCTCCAAGGGAAACCGTAAGGGTACCCAATCTTGAATTTCCTTGCCAAATTTTCTTGAATTTTCCTTAGGCATGGAATAATTACTCTTTGACTAACCCCTAAAGCCAGAGTTTAATTTAAGCCCATAAGAAGGAGTAGGTATTGGAAGTAGTTGGAAGAAAGCACTTATGGTTCCTCCGTGGGGTCATTGGAAAGTGGCTCTGAAGCACGGCCATATGCAGTCTTGCTTAAAGCCTTGCTTAAAGCCAGGCTAATGCCACAGGGGACATTTTCCAAAAGCTGTCATAACTTCAGGTGCTCTTAAAATTGTCACTAACCCCTAAGCCACTAAAAGACTGAAACAGTGAAAAATCATCTTTTAGATGCTTGATGTCCACAGCAGAGCAGACCCAGAACGTGGGGACGGTGAGGCCTCCCAGAGAAAGGTCCAAATCACCCAAGATGCTGAGCAGGGAGCTACCTCAGACTAGGCAGTAAGGAAACAATGAGGAAGAGGACAAATCCTAAATCCTCTTCCCCTTGCTCAGGGCTACTGGAAGGTCACTTGTTCTCCCAAAGCCAGAACATCCCCCTGAGGCCTTCTTCCATTCAAAGCACAGAACAGACTTCCCTCTTTTCTTCTAAAACACAATCAGGTCAAATTCTTTTCCCTTGTATTGCTGTCTAGACTTTCATATAATAGTCTTAACGGATGCACCTCCAAAGCAGGAGAACCAGGAGCAATTCTGCTCTTTACTTCAAGTGGTCCAAGGCCCTCTTTTCCACCTTGCAGGCAGGAGCCCTAGCCATGGGGACAGACCCATCCTCCGAAAGTCTGGAAATAGAGTCACAGAATCACTGAGGTTGGAAGGGACCTTTAAGATCATCAAGTCCAACCATTAACCACCCTGACAAAAACCCCTTCTAAACCCTGTCCCTCAGCACCTCATCTACCCTTTTCTTAAACACCTCCAGGGATGGGGAATCCACCCCCTCCCTGGGCAGCCTGTGCCAATGGTTAATAACCCTTTCAGTGAAAAAATGTTTCCTGATATCCAATCTAAACCTGCCCTGACATAACTTGAACCCGTTTCCTCTTGTCCTATCCCTTGTCCCCAGGGAGAAGAGCTCAGCCCCCATCTCTCTCCACCCTCCTTTCAGGGAGTTGTAGAGGGGGATGAGGTCTCCCCTCAGCCTCCTCCAGGCTGAACAACCCCAGTTCCCTCAGTCGTTCCTCGTAAGATAAGTCCCCCATAAGATGGGGGACTGTTGGCTGCCAGCCAAAGCACTCTTCTGTAAATTGGGGATGTTGTTCTGCTTGGGCAGAAGGAGGAATTAAGTGGAGATCCCTCACCTACAGAGTGGACTAACCACAAGCCTCTGTCAGGAAGGGAGCAGCCGACATCTGGAGCCGTCCATGTGGGCCAGGCCTGCTCGGCAAATGTCCACCAGCCCTGGAGGGTCTAAGGAAAAAACTGGTTTTGAATCCTCATGGGCCTTCAGCGTACAAGAGAGACCATGCTGATGAGCTCTGTCAACACCTTCCCTGAAGGACCTTTTTCATGACATTCAGCTAATTTGAAATATTCAAAAAGGGACACCTTTGGGGTTGGTTGCCATCTGTGGTAGTGCAGGGGGACAGGGGTGTTCAGGTGCAGATCCAAGGGACTTCTTCCTATGTTTTACCTCCATCCCTATGCTTCCATCCAGACCCACATCTGGCTTTCATTCCCAATCCTAGAGGTGGCTCTCACTTCTAAAAAGAAAGTGGAAGAATTTAGGACAGTAGAATACGGATGAGGTGTCCTTACAAATGAACCTCAGAAAAAACCACAGCCATTTCAGAGTGCATCAGAGTAATGCAGAACAACCACATACCAAGTGGCTTTACGTTTGTAAAGTGAAAGCTTTAAGAAACAACTTTTATTCACTTCAATCAAAACTACAAATGAATAATACCCACAGAAAAAGAGAGATGAAACATTCTGCTCTTGGGCTGTCTCTTTTGAATTCCAAATTTTCCTTGGGAAGAAATATTTTCCAGCCAAGTCTGAAATCCACTCAAACTCTGAACAACCGACACAGCGTGCATGTGGTTTCAGTAGTGCCAGTGGGGCACTGCTGCAAAAAACCACATGGCTGATATTCATGCAAAAGTCCTCCTTTTTCTCTTCCCTCACTCAGGCAAGCATCAGGAGAGTTTGAAATGTAAAACACATTCCTATGCGACAATGAAAGAAAAATCACTTACAAGAAGACAAGGAAGAATTGAAGTTACTCACTCAAACAAGTCAGGCTGACAAATTGCTTCTGCTGTCTCCATTCATCCACATAATGGCTCCCCCATTCCCTGGCCAGTTATAGAAGAATAATTATCTCTTTCAGATCAGCTGCCTGGGCTTCATCATAAATCAGTTCTTTGCTCCCCTCCTGCACTCCCGCTGCCTCCTTCCCCGTTTTTATCAACGCATCCTTCCCATAAGCCTTTCGAAGTCCAGCTTTTGATTGACTACATGAATCTGAGGACCAAAGCCTCCTGTGAACTCGCCATTTTTGTCACTCAACCCAAAGTCCTTCTTTTCCTGCTGTAGCTGAGCGAGTCCATGTACCCACGTGTGACCAGTTCGCAGAGCTCAGAGTAGAACAGAACAAGCTGTTCAGTCAAGAAAAAGGACAACATGAGATGAGTGAGGCTGAGCCGAGCCTGCCTCTGCAAGAGGAACTTCTGGCCTTTTCAAAGCTCCTCACATACATCACACTGCTAAAAAAGCCATGGCCCTTTGAGCAAAGCATTTATGCTTGTGTGTAGTCTCATTAGAGATGCAGAGGTCATTGCAGAATGAAGTGCGTGGGAACAGCCACACCTGAGGAATCGGTATGCAAGTCTAAGCTCAGTGCTGATGCTGGGTGTTAGCAGGGCGATTGGACAGCATCAAGTTTGGGATGAACTTGCCCAAAATAGGCTGAACTCTGTTAATTAGTAGGGCAGGAAACGAAGCCTGTTCCTCGCTCCTGCAGGACAGACATTGTATCAGGGCCAGGAACACCTCTCTGCTGGTCCCTTAGATATTGCTGACCCTCAGCTGGGCTCCCCTTGGCACTAGTCAGCCTTATACACCACCCAGATGGTCCTCTGCTTCTACCATCCCCAATTGTTCAGTGCTGCAGAGAGATGCTTTGACCTCATACTTCTGGCTGCTTTAATCCGCCCAGACAACTGATACCTTCCCACTGCTGCTGCTCCCCTCTCATTCCCATTAGCCTCAAACTTTCAGCAGCCAAAGCGTAGCTCTGCTGGAGTCAATGGCAAAACCCACAGACTCCCAAAAAGCCCCAATTTCATCAGAGCTGTCATCAGAACAACTAGCTGGAGGGCTGATTGCCCCAGTGATGGACAGAGCGCCTTCATGCTCAAATGCCTTTGTATGATTCCATATTAAAAGCTCTTACCCATTTTCCTAGCTACTATTGTGTGAGTGGTTTTAGTAGTATTACAGTATCTTGGATACTTCAAAGCTTAAAAAGGCCTTTTTTTATGCATTAAATGAGGTGGTCAAAATTCCATAATTTGCTCATGAGAAGCAAGGGGCAAAATATCAGGAGCAGTCACTGTGAATTTCCCTTCTTTTCTCTCTTATTTCTCATTCAGGTTTCCAGAAATATATATAGCAGAACAGAGATGTTTTTTGTGCCTCCCTGCCTGACAAAAATGGATGGAGCAAGAACTCTTAGGGGGCCCTGGTGAAAATCATGCTGGATGTACTCAGCTGAAAATTTCAGATACCACTCTAACAGTTATTTCAGACCCCAAAGGCCAAATGGCCTCAACAGTGTAAGTTTTTCCCCTGCCTTTATTTACACATTCTGGTCATCAGAAATGTAATAAAATAAGTTTGTCACCCTACTTGGGCAAGATCTATGAAAAATAAGCTCCCACTGCTGAGTTATGAGCATCTGAACAAAAATTAAGACCCAAATGTATATGACCCTTTACAGCAACAACCATCTAGGGAGAATATTTTGGGGGCAGTTTTTTTCTTCCCAGGCCAAATGCTGCAAGCCTTAATCTGAGAGTTTTGTGGATTTCTGTTTTTTTTGAAGGTCTGATACAAAGCCCTCTGTTCATGGGGTGCACGGCCCTGGTTAACAGTAAACCACTGCTGCTGCGTGGCACGGCCGGCAGACTCCAGAAAGGCTCTGAACAGAAGAGAAAAGGAAACACAGGCACATCGAAGCACAGCTGACAGATGAGGACAAATTCATTTGCAGCACCTTGGCTTGCTTTTCTCTCTCTGGTTTCACATGGCCTCTTTCCGCAGGCTGTGCCAGCGGCAGAGTGTGCTGAACCAGCACCAGGCTGCAGCGGAGCAGCGTTTACCCATTTCCCCAGAGAGCCATGGGGAGAGGGATTCAAAAGGACTTTGGGACGAAGCAGAGAGGTAAGAGCTTAATGAGCCTGCAAGGCTCTCAACAGCCATGCAGTAAGCTCCTCAACATTATATGTGGGTTTCTGATGTGTGTATTTGATGCTGCTTCCTTCCTTCCCTAGTCTCTGTCTTGCTTAATTAACAACAACAGGTTGCAAGAACAGGTAGGTTGGTTGTGATGTCAGCTAAGGCACAAGTAATGATATTATTCCTTTTTCTTAGCACCTGGATATATATCCTAACTCCTACACTGCACAGGAGGGATAAATCACCAACGGGATGGTCACATTACTTCCCCCCATCAACCCTCTTCCTTACCACAAGAAGAGTGCAAGCAGCTCTGCCGCTGCCTTCGGAGAGGTAAGCTGTGCAGCCACAGCAGCAGCCAGGGTACTTCTCCCATCTCCCTGAGTCTTCTGAGAGAGTAGATTGCTCCAATTTGATTTCAGCTGCCTGTGAGGAGAGGGAAAGTGGCTCCACCCTGGATCTCAGCTGGGGAGTGTGAAGATCCTGCTCATCTTTCTCCCCGCCTCACACACTTCGCACTGGCAGCTGCCAGTTTCCCAGACATCCCCATGATTTCCCCTGTTAAGGCACATGCAAATTGCCAGCTTGGCTGACTGGCTTCAGGAACTTTTCAGCTGAAGCGTTCATACCCCAGGACCGCCGTGCCTACTCTTGGCTTTGCACACTCATGGTCTGGTTAAGGTTTGCTCCTGCAGTCCTCCCTCAAGCAAAACCCCCATTACGGCTGTGGTCTCCCGCATGCAGGGACATTCACCCCTCTGCAGGGAGGTTTGGCTCAGCCTGATGCAGGCGCAGGAGCTGCAAAATCAAGGCCTTTCTCTCTGCAAAGCAGATGCTGGGGTGTCTGGGGTCTGTGTGCATGCCCCGGCCCCAGCGTGGCTGGGGTCTCACAGTGAACTTGCTCAGACCTTCCCTTATGTGGGGGCTCAGGATGAGGTAAGGCTCTTCAACTCCAGAAAGCCAGGTTTTACTCAACGTAAACTAAATGCTTGGCTTCTGAAACAGAGAAAGTACAAAGGCACTCAGCAAAGCAGAGCAGAAAAAAAAAAGAGGATTTATAGCCCCGTCTCTCTTTGCCTACCACATCCTTCCTTCCAGGCTTGCACTCAGCCGAGTCCCTCTGGCCCCTGGGAAGCACTTTCCCTCGCATCCTATAACCCTCTTGCTGCAGAAAACATGAGACTTCCTACCACGATCTTAGAGCCTTCAGTTGTTCATGAATACAGCTCTGCTCCAGGCTGCCATCTCCATTTGGAGAGCTGAGATATACAGCAGTCTTACAGGAGACACGCACAGCTTTGGGCATTTGTCGGGACCCTGGCTCAACTTCTAGCAAAAAATGCCCATCTCCATCAACTCTATACGGAGACTGAGGCCTCTCGACTGAGGTGCTCTGAATTAAAATTCAGTGTTGTGCCAAGAGCAGAGGAGAAACATCCGAACAGGGGAGCAAACACCGCAGTTTCACATCTAGGGTTGGTTCCTTGCCCCTTTTGCACAAAGCCAGTGGGTGCGATGCCACAAAACTGTCAGTAGCGATGGATAAACTGGTTGTAGGGCAGATGAACTAGCCAGGAGGAGCACAGCCAATGACAGAGGAAGAATTTTGATGGATAAATGCATGCTAATTAGGATGTAGCCAGATATTTGGTGTTTGGAGTTTTTGTGTCTTTTAAAAGCCTCTCAGAGCACGGCCCTGAATGTGAAGTTGGACCGAAATTGCCACGCTCGCGGGCAGGGACAGGTCTCTGGCCCCAGGAGATGCCATCTCCCTTCTCCCTGTCTGTCTCAGCTGTGGCAGGCGATGGCTTTCAGACCTTTGCAAATCCTTCTGCCGTAGGAATTCCTGCTGCAGACTCTGAGATTTTGTAGGCTGGTCTACAAATGAGAAGTTTGACATCCGTTGCATTTTTATTACAAATTTTTCAGTTCTGATATTTATCAGTAATATTGAGATCCAACCTGAGGTTTATAAAATGTTTGAATGGGGAAAGGTTGAGGAACATAAAGCTCCAGCATGATGCCAGATAGGAATATTTGCAATTCCCTAAGGAGAAAGGGTCCAGCTTTAGTTATGCAAAACCACAGCTGATTTGCAGCATTGATCCAAGTAGCCGCACATTCCAGGAGATAAAAGACTTGTCCAGTAAGAGGTAAATAAATAAATCTGCCTCATTCAAAATCATGACAAAACACCAATTAATTTTGTTTACCCAGGTTTGCTAATCAAGTTCACCCCATGACCTATAAAACAAAGCTCATATTTAAAATCCTATTCTCTGCTCTACTGCAAGAGAACAATTAGGAAATAACTCTGCCACAGTAATGGATGTACCAGAATGAGACATATGCTCTTAATCACAGATAACAACAATATTTATGGGAGGGTGGGGTCTTGATATAAATTCCTCCTCAGAAAAAAATAACAAAACAAAACAGAACCCAAGACTTTCTGTTTAGAGAGTTAGCGAGAGAGAAAAATAAATCGGACGTGAAAGAAAAGCACCAACAGTTTAGCTAATGCTTTTGTACAAAGAATGAACCAGAGCCTGGCCAGACACATTTGTGAAAACTGGGCCGTGTGGAATTAAATATATCGCTGATAAAATTGCAGAAATGTCTACCAGCTGTAAGAGAAACTGGGTGGTGTACAAGATGCCAGATCTTCACATGCGAAGAGATCAGATGAGGTGGCCTTCCTGCTCACAGCTGAACGTGGAAAGGAGAAACACTCTTATTCCCCTTTTACGTGTGTGGAGTTGACGGGTGAAGAGGTGATGGCTACTTCTACAACAGGAAATAAAATAGGTTGAAGGGGTCTGAGGAAACCCTGGCTCTGAGGAAACAGCACAGCTCAAGCTGTTAATGCATTTAATTTCCTTTCTTCCCAAAACACAGTTCCAGGTGTCATTTGAGTATGGGATGTGTCCCAGTGTGCAGTCCCGAACTGTGGCTGGGCAGGGGCTGGGAGAGGCTTCCTGGAGCAGGCTGGATCATGCCAGGAAGCAAGAGAGCATGTGTTGTTGGGAGTGCCCCATCACTGTCGTCTTGGTGCACACTGGTACCCTTATCAATATTTGAAACCTTTTACAACAGACTGAGTCCCACGGCAACAGCTAGCAGAAGACTGTTGATATTCCTCAAAACACTGTCATCATGCTGCCTTTTCTCAGAAAAAAATAAGAAAACATAGCATTTTGCCTGGGGCAAGAGCATGGGATATGGCGTCTGGCCTGTAACCATAAGCAAGGGGAGGACGTTAAACTCAGCCTCGTTCCCTCGCTCACACACAGCTCGGGTAAGGACGCTTACATCCTTTATCGTACCGCTTTCATATTTTATTTAACTGAGAAGTCCGTAAAGTCCCTTTAAATAGAAACAAATATTTGAATAATTTATCCAAGAGTAATTTCTGTTTCATTTCCAAGCTTGCTGAAGTCAGTATTGCCCGCTGTTGGGAGCCAGCGAAAGTGCACGTGCTGCAGGGTACGGGGAAGAACAGCAACCACACAAAGGCACGTGTGCCCACACCAAGCCTGCTCCGGGGCTGCCCCCAGCTCTCCACTCACCTCGAGAACAAACCCTTCCCGCTCGCAGCCCCTGCAAGCTGCAGGCCCACACAGGCTTGGTGGTTTGCGGGGTCCCTGGGTGTCCTGGCTGCACCCCAACATGGAGAGAGGAGCCGTGATTCTTAAAGCATTTGCTGTCCGGCACCTTCCCCATCTCTGCCAGAAATGGGTGATGGGATCCTCGCCCCTGGGCTGTCCGCCCCAACTCTCAGGAGCCACGGGGTGGACCAGGGAGCAGGCAGGCGGGAAGAGTGATGTTTCCTCTGGATCTGCTCCCACTGTGCAGCTGCACCGACCCTTGCAGCCAGGAAGGAGCAAGCAGGGAGGGAGACAGGGAGCTGCTCTTTTTGGGGGCATTCAAAACTCGGACCTGCTTAAAACAGCCACGCACAGGTGTGTAGTCTGGGTAGCAGAAGCAGATCATAAAGAAGGCTTATTTACCTTTATAACAGCCACATTGTAGGACCCAATTAATCAGTGCTTTCAAATTGCTGTGATAACACAAAGTGCTAATACAATTAACCACGGAAGTCAAATTTGCCAATTCTGGGTCCTCAGCCCTGTGCCTGTTCCTTGAACAAATAAAGCTTTAGAGTCATGATAATTCTCCACAGCTTGTTGGGGTTATAAAGTACTCATTGTGTGCTGTGTGGCAAAAAAACCCCCCCAAAATAGTAAAGAGGAATTTTTATCGCTGTGTCACGGTTTGTAGTGAAACCTGGCAGTGTTATCAAAGAGCAGTTTTTCTAGGTATTTTTCACAATCAGATGAAAAATGTAAATATTCTTTCAGCATTGGTTCCGGTTGCAAAATCTGCCTGTGCTGACTGAACCTGCAGTCTTCATTTTAGTTGTAATGTAAAATCATTCTTAGGAGACATAGTAGATATTTTACTTCAGGAGAGAATGTACAATTTTCACCATCTCATAATTTATCTTGCTAAAGGCCAAAAATATGCAGATTTGGTGAAGTCTTGAAGAACCATGCATAATCCAGAATGCTCCAAGGAATATGTGCAGAACATTACTTCTGTCCCATTTGTGATCTTGAATAGACAGATCTTCTTTTTGCATTCCTTCTGACTGAAGAGTCAATGAAAGGGCATATTTTTCTGCTAATTAGACTCCTGGAGACTGCCTCAACTCTTCAAGAACTACCAACCTTTTTTTTTTTTACATCTTTCTTCTTCAATCACAGAGAAATCCTTTGTGCTACTTTTTTTTTTTTCCTTTTGTGAAGTGATTATTGAAACATCTAACGATTTTACACCTTTGCTTGTTGAAAAATCTCTTATGAGATTATGATAAACAAGCTTGTAAATTAAATAGGTGATCAGACATCTTCATTCTAGAAGAAAGTGATTGGTGAAGTGTTTTCCCAATGGCTCAATGACTGTGAGAAGAAAAATATTGGTCTACGATATTGCTTGAAAAGACAGTGTTTTCCCAGTGTCCCGCACCAAAAAAAACCTGCATACTTTTTAAAAAATGTTCTTGATAAGATTGTGGGGATGGGAGGAAGGATGGGAAGAGGTAAACCTGGACCCTCGTGACGACACTGTACAACTTGCAGTTACAGCAGTGCACAAATGGGATGAGGGCACCATCAGGGTGAGCTGTGGCATCACGGTGCTTGCTCTGAGAGCACATGCAGCAAAGATGGACAAACGGATGTCATCGTTTGAAAGGTGCTTAGGCCTTGTAATACCTCATGCTGAGAAAGACACTTTGGAAGTAGCTGATTTCCTTTATTAGGATCTTAAATGCCTTTCAAACCCTGGTCCTCAGGGGCCTACATCCGACAGGCTGGTTAGGGAGGTTTGTCTCTGTCAATTTTGATGTCCCTCCTCATGGTTTCCATAGGTGAGCTCTTGCAAATGAAGTCGCAGCCATCCGAGATATTATCAGCTTCCGCCACTTGCTTCCTCTGGCTGCTGACTGTGCTGGACCCAAAGCTGGGACAATAGGTTGGGATGTGTATCCACATCTTGGTTACCTCTGTTTGGGACTTCAGCGGCAGAGCAATCCTCACCACTCCTGACAGACACAGACCGCTGGCAGAGGTGGCAGACAGACACTGAGAGTGAGGATCTACCTCTGTTAAAAGCGTCAGGGCTCATCTGTGAGAGCACCATGTCGTCTTGGCCTCGCAGGGCTCAGCGCAGTGATGCTTGCGCTGTAAGGGACAGGGCTGAGCTCACGCAGCAGTTCAGTGGCAGCCCTGCAGAGACAAGTCTCCCGATCCAAGTCCGGCACGCCATCTGCTGCACCCACAGTCTTGCTTTAACTTTGCTTGTTTTGTACTCAAAAATATGGTTATTTGTATTTGGTGAAGTAAATTACATTATACATGCCTCTAACAGTACTTGTAAAACATCAGGGCTCCTATTCATAAGCACATGATTACCCTTTTATTCTTCCATCTGTACTTCTTTCTTCCTGCATTTGTCCTTCACACTTTAAAATGAATGGCAAAACCCCATTTCATTAAGATAGTAGCAAAAGTAACTAATGGCATATTCTCTCCAAACAAAGGCTATGGAAAACATCCAGAACATTTAGAATATTAACATTGTCAAAACAGAAGTGTAACAAAGTAGGACAGAAGCCAGATGGATTAAGCTTCTCACTTGTTCCTGGCTTTAAAATGGTTGAAGGTGGAAATTATACACAGGTTGGAGGGAACCATGGTATAGCAGTCCACAGTGCTTGCTCTGCCGTGAGCTAAATCTGCCGGGAAACCACCCCTGATGCCACAAGTCTCTCCCAGCAGACACCAGCATCCTTCTTCAGGCCACCTGAGCTGCATCGTTCTGGTTCCCTCTTCCTGTGGGGCTTGAGCTGAAGCGCAGCAGCCTGCCAGGCTGCTCTGGGTCATTCAGTTTTGTTAATCTGCGTTCACTGCATGAAGACAGGTAGCTCTACCCCTCCTTTCTTTCCTCCAATGTTTTTATGCCAAAGACTCCCATTAGTGGTAACCTCAAACTTCTTATATGCTCTGCCACGCACAGAGTGACTCAGGCACCTGGTGGTGTTGGCCATAGAAATAAAATCCGCGGCGGTCCTTGAGTAACTCTCCTCTTTGCTGCAACCTCCTCTTCTCGATCCAGGTGCTTTCAAACCTCCACCTCTCTCCCAGAATGTACAACACTGAGTGGAACATGCCCTTCTTCCTCAGCATCTTAACATGCTCACTTCCTCCAATCTGGCAAAGGACAAAAGGACACTTAAATTGGCAGTTAGCGGCTTGTCAGGCTCCGGCCATGAGTCTGAGGGGCTGCTACTCCTTCTTGCATTTATTGATATTCATTTCTTTTCTCAAGGGACGCAGGTGAAAGGTTGTTGTTTCACTAAGGCGTAGCTACTCATCTGGAGCGGACACGGCCCGCGGAGCGTGGCGCAGCGCTCCCTGGATGTCAGGCCTGGCAGCAGGCTGTCCTGGATCCCATGGCCTGTTTCCCTTCCAGTCTTGCTGTCAATCATTTTTTGGGCACTGCATTCAGGATGGCTCAGGGGGCAAACCAAGAGGAGCAGAAGCAGACAGGATGTAATTTGGCCCACGGTCTGTCTTTTCTCTCAAAGGCTGTTTGGTCCCAGAGAAGAATAACTAATACCTAAACTAATACCTAACTAATTAATAGCTTTTTACGGGAAAGTACCATCCCAGGCCAGATTTTTTCCCTGTCACATACAAAGTAAGTGCGATGGGGATGGGCTCTGTGACACCAGCCACGTTCCAGTTCCTGCCCTTGAAGCAATCCTTTGCGCTCCGAGAGGAGCCAGGTGAATACATTTAAGAGACTTGTGCACCATTTCTGAATTAGGGACAAATATTGTCTCTAAGTATGACCTAAAGAGGGAAGCAAAGAAGCCCCAGAGATGCAATACAGTTTTCAACAAACATCCCTTCAAACATTAGAAAGTAGGAGCTGAGTGAGTCAAAATAGATGCAGTTCCATTACTGTCAGCGAGGCTCTTCCAGCTGATGGGGCCCTCTTTTTACGTGCTGTGGGAGTACAGAAACCCTGTGGAAAGGGACAGGCCAGCCTTGAAGACTGCCACCACAGCCCTTTACTGACAATGGGCTTAGGCTGTCACTGTGTATAATAATGAACTAACAAAATTATAGCTCATGGTAACAGTAGGTATTGACGGGAATGTTTTTTATTTTGGTCACTATTTCAATGAGGTTCCTACCCACTGGTGGGGATGCAGATCACAGAGGGGTTGGGCTCATGCAGGACAAGAAAGGAACATTGCCAGGCACTGACTGATGCTTTATTGGGCTGTAATGCTTTTGCTTTCAACAATCAAATGTTCGATATCTTTCTCAGGTTTTTATTTTGCTGGTACCTATGGGAACCAGCTGGGCTGACTGCCTAGAGAAAAGACAAAGCAAGCTAGTGAGGAAGTTTATGGTGATTTAAGATAGATGCTGATTAGCGATCCACATTTGTGTGGATAATAAAATAAATACAGAGAACAGGAAGAGTTGCAAGTGTATTTCTCTCTCGCTTCCCAAGAAAAAAGAGAACTGCTGTGTATAAGTTAAGTTGGAGAATTTTCCCACTGTGGCAGACCTGTTTTATTGCAAAGAAAAGAGCAATACCCTGGAGAGGTAAAGATGTACAGTATTGTCAATGTGAGAAATTCTGCACTGAGGACGTTTACGTTAGTGAAGAGATTAGGAGGGAAAAAACCCTAAATTTTTCTCTGAAACATAAACAAGAAATACTCTCCTGGGGGCAAATGAGGCGCTGCAAAAATTTGGAACAAGGTCCCATGGGCATGCTCCAGCAGCGGCAGAGCTACAAGAGCTTAGCACTTAAGATCCAGCCCTGGAGGGACAGGGCTGCAACAAATTTCTCACTAGATACAGCCTCCAGCATTGCTGCTGGTCTAGGCCAAGAGACGAGCAGCCTCTCATTATCTCTTTTCTGTGCTGGAATTCAGTCAATTATGGGCAAATTCTGAGAAAAAGTTACTTGCTGGACTTTATCGTGAATCTTTTGAAATGTGCTGTCTGCTTTCGGTGAATGAAAGTACCATGATTTGACACCTGAAGTTTTATTTCCTGCCTTTAAAGCAGAATGGGTCATTTTTCACCAGACTGTATCTTCTTCAAAAGACCATTGTACTGCAGAATTAAAAGCTCTGCCTCAGGAAACAGCATTAGAGACTCTGAACTTCTTAAGTGACTTCATAAAATTCAGAGGTTAGGAAGAGAGAGGCTTGTTCATTTTCAGCCTGGCCTGAGGAAAAAGTCTTGTTTCTGCAACAGAATCAGAGGAGAAGCTCTGGAGTCAGGCAGACTGCCAGTGGAGAAGACCTCCTTTCTTGCAGGCTGGTTGAATTTCTGGTGGAGCCAGGAGGCATTTGACATGGAGCCTAACCTGGAGCTCCTTTCTCTTTGGGACCATTGAGGCTTGGCCGTGTCAGGTCCATCCATCATTTTTTGAAGTCATATTGTCATTGATTCCTGCCTCTTTTATAGTGCTATATGTCACCATGTACATTTTCAGGTGGCTCAAATAGCCAATCTTGTTTTCTTTCCAAGTCTCCTTCCATCTGCGATTGCACTTCTTGATATCTTCTTTCCTTTTCAGTGATGAATTTGAGCATATCTTCTCCTGCACTGATTTCTCTATCTGCCTTCTCTTTTTTTCTTTCTGCCTGCACTACCTACTTCTGTTCTCTTTTCATACTTTTCCTTCCTTTGGGATTTCTCACCAGAAGTCGCTGATCATGAGAAGAGGATTTTTCCAAGCCTGGGATTTTGATCGGGGTGGACTCTAAGCGTGTGGAGACATAAATCAGAATGGAAAATAGCTGCAGTATCCTAGTTCTGTTCACACAGCTCTTAAAATAGAAAGAAAGCACTCTTTGTAGGCTGCAGTCCAGATATTTGTCTGATGCCATGCTAGGAAGACGTCTGACTCATGAGCCCGGTTGGATTTAGCTGCAGTGTTTAGAGATGCCACCATGCTGAACTGTCTGCCCTCCCCCTTGACTGGCAGTTATAGTCCTCGTACCAGAAATAGAATGAAAGGGATGTCCTCATCTTAACCTCTCCATCCTCATCACTGTCCACAGCTTTAGCTTAGGACACTGGCAATGACAGGTTTGCTCTAAAAAACTGCTCTGCTACTTGAGGCAAAGACCTGCATTTTGTTTTTCTGCTGCAAGGCCACTAACTCAGGCGGAGGGGTACAGAGGGCACTTGGGAATCTATCAGTCTGCCTCCCATCTGTGCAGAGTTGCCCACACACTGAAAAAGCGTGGCTTACCAGGACCTTTCTGGGCTTTTTTTTTTACATCTCTTCAGTGAGTAGACCTGAATACTGAGGGGAGCAGTTCCCTGTGAAACACGGGTGCAGGTTTCCCGCAGCCACCTGCAGTTGGAGGGCAGGATGGAAATGCATTTTGAATACGCATTGGACACCGAGACGATGACTGAATTTTTCATTCCATCCTCACGGGTCTGGCACTGAAGGTGCAAGAAAGAAACTGCAAGCCATTGTTGGCAGCAGATAGACAGGGCGTTCATGAAACAGCTTGTGTGGGTGGCACAAGCAGGTCGCCGGCCTCGGCTGGGTGCAGGTGAGGGGTGTGTGGCTCTGCGGCAGTCCTTCGGGCAGCTCTTGTGTGGGGCACGGGGTCCACATTTCCACTGCTGTGAATCCACCAACTTCTACCTGTGCTGAATTCTCTCTGCGCTCATTCTGGCACAGATAATTAAAACAGAGACGTTACTTTGGGTCACAGAGAATAAGCAATGCCAAGCTAGAATGTAATTTAACCTGCATAAGAAATAAGGCTTTGGTCTGAATGTGAGTGCATCAGGCAAACATTTTGTAGCTTGTCCAAGGCGGCTGGGTGGGCAGTGAAAGCTTGACCCTGTCCATCCACCTCGAGTGCGGTCCATGCTGGGCACAATCCCCAGTCAGTCTGGCTGGCCGGCAGATGCTTGCAGGGGGTTCATTTCAAGCACAGGACAGGAACAATCTGGTGTCACCTCCAGCACTGGGCAGCGTGGTGCCATGGAGCCTAGGAGGGAGCTTGTGGCCGTGGGAGCACAGGGGACATGGTAGCTGGTCACACCGTGCCTTGTGCAGAAAGGAGGGGAAAGAGGGTACCCGCCGCATTTCAGCTGGCTGCCGATGAGCCATCTGGTGCTAATGACTTCACCAGGCTACTGCTGTGCGATGGGTCTGAACTTCCAACCCAGAGGTGAAAGGCTCCTTCATTTATTAGGCTATTAGTTCTCCAAACCACCAGTCCGATTCTTAAGTGGCAATTTAATGAGAAGCCAGAGCTGGATCTTATAACTGGGTGAAGTCTTACAAAAGAAGATTAATAAACAGTGGAGGAAAGGGCTTGGAAGGGTGTGAGATCTGTGCAGTTCGTAACCCCAGGCTCTTGCCACGAGCTCTGACAAACAGCAGGCCCAGGGCAGAAGGTCCCACAGGGTCTCTGCTTTAGCCCAAGCTTTTCTGAGCAGCAATTTTCAACAAAAGGGGGGTTCTTCAGTATTTCAGTTCTGCATTTCCATCCAAAGCCATTACACAGCCTGGATTGCCTCTGCTGTGTGAAGCCCACCCAGGTAAGACAGCCAGGAATTTCACTGTAACATGCTTCAGCACAAGACTTGGATGTTCAACGTCAGGTTAAAAGGCACATTATTTATGGGAGAAAAGATTCCATGGCAGTTTCTCAGGTTAACTCCCTATAAATTGTATTTCTTTGCCATTCATCAGACCCCTTGTTCCCTGTGCATAAATAGACTCCTTATTTACAGCATACGCAACAGACATGCTCTAAACAGCAGGAGGAATGGGCTGAAACACAGCTTATCAGTGACTTACCCAGAGACACTCTGCAGATGTTTTATGCGACCCTGTGCTTTGTCAAACAGTGAAATATGCTCGAGAAAGCAGCTGGTATCTGCTCCTGGCAGACACTGCTTAGATGCTGAGCCTGCTAGAGACACGCACACCCCCATGATGCTGTAACACTCAGTGCAACCACAACTGTTTTGGAGGTGGCAAAGAGGTATCTTCAATTGCTGCAAGGTAACGGAGCCTTTTGAGCTCATTGGGACTGCAGTGGTCATTTTCAGTTGATCTTTTTATTACACATCTGTTTAACTGCCAGAAGAAAGCTGTTAGAGCTGCTGCTGTGGAAGAATAATGAATAGTATGAAGAGCCCTTTCACAAAGGAGCTGGCTGAGCTGCTCACCCACCTGTGTTTTGGATGCCTGTTGTATTATGGCTGTCACGCTGCAACACCGTTGTCTCTAGACTTGAATTGTCCCATGTGCTCTCCATCGGGATAGCCTTTGAAGGAGCCCTGCATCCTCAGAGGCGTGATTGATGGCCTTGGGCAGCTCCTGATAGCTGAAGGCTTTATGCTGACCCCAGGGGAAAGATCCCTGTTGATTACACTGCCATCCCTCCCCCTCAACATGGACACAGCCTCTTGTCTACCTTCACAGCTGATCATTTTTAACCAGGGGTGAGAGCTAATATTAGAGATCTTTCTTGTGTAGGGCAGGATGTGCCTGACACGGGCAGCTTGGAAAACAGGGTTATTTGACATAAAATCCGTATAGATTTTCAGCAGCTTTTCTCAGCGTTAGCCAAGGTTCGCACATCATTGACTTCTAAAGCGCTTTGGAAAACACAACAGTAATGTAAAAGAAATAGTTTGTCCATCAGGTTTTCTCACAGTGGCAGAGACATTGGTTTTAGACCAATAGCGCCGTTAGGTGCTATAGCTGTGTTATAAGAGCGCAGAAGTTTCAGATTTCCACTAACGTGTTTACGTGGCTGCTACAGACAGGGCATAGACATCTGTAGTGTTAGTGCAAATGCTTTCCCATTCTTTGCATAAATTGGGAGAAACTTATTATTTCATGGACTGCTGCTTATACGAGTTTTGGCAGAGGAACAAAGTTAAAAAAAATGTATTTATTTTTTAATGCATGTGAAATGAAAAGTGAGGGTTGGGACAAAAATTGAACCCTGGAGCTATTTTTCAGGTTACAGGGGGAAAATACATCGTAATTTTACCAGCAATGAAGAGAATCCCTGGAGTTAATAATAATGGCACTTTCCCATAGCTGGAGTGAAGCTGTATGTGTCAGCACTTCTGCTCCTTTCAGGGCTCCACAAATGGTGCCATTTTAGGTGCCAAGGCACACACAAATGCAAGAGTTAAGGGGAAATCATTCTTAAAATTGTAATTTTGGAGAAAAATAAAAACCAAAATATTGATCACATTAGTGCTGTTTCCTCCTTGTTTGCATTCAAAAACATCTGCACAGGAAACCATGTAGGCTACCAAATTAAGGGGAAAAAATGCCATTAGCACATGACAGAACTTGCTCAATTTGTTTATTAGTGCATGTCTCACTTATGTGACAAGACAGGAGCAATGCTGCACATCTTTGGCCTTTGTCCAGCAAAACCCTGAAGGATGTACTTCACTTTAAGCATCTTAAGCATTCTTCACTTTAAGTGAACAAATCTATTCATGTACTTGACATAGATGGAGAAAAGGAAGAGCACAAATGCTGGTGTCACAGGGTTGGTGAAATCTAACGAGAACCTGTAGCTGGAAAAGAATCCCCAGTGTGCACATATATGCAGAGGTTTCAACCCCATACGTAACTGATACTTTCTTTGAACTGATTGGACCATGTTCTCTTTAAAATGTCCTCCATTTCTGGGATTGAGCACTTCTTCAACACATAAAATAGGTGCAGCAGAACCGCATGCTTTCTGGTTTGCTTTTACCCCATTTGCTTAAATAAGAAAAAGTAAGAAGATAAACGCAGTAAATTCCTGCCTGTGGATTTTGTAAGCTTCATTCATTCGTTCGTTTGAAAATTCATTCATTCATTCACAGTGGTTTGAAGTTATCGGTTAGGAATACGAATAAGTACAAATAATTCTTTATGGCTTGCATGATATGCACGTTTACTAACTGGCTAACTACTCTGTGCACTGCAGTAATCAGGGCGATGAAAGTTTAACAGGTTGGAGCCAGCTCTGTTAGTTGCTGACAGATCAAGCCTCCATCACTTTCCTGTAAAAGTGCACCTGGCAATACACCATTCAGAGGCAACACACACCTAAATTCAGCCATCCCTCAGGTAGGGCTTTCCTGTTTATGGTCCATGTGCATAGGATGCACTTTATCGCCAGTCCTCACTCTCACATATGCATTCCATCCACCGGCCTCTCATTTGTCTTGGAGCAGTTGCTGCTCTTTGCCTGATGACTGAAGATGGGTAGGGGAGGCAGGAAGAAGAGGTGCAACTACCCTACACACCCCTCAGATCCTAAAGTCTCCCACGTATCTTGCAACCATCCATTCCCTGTGCCCTACCACCAGCTCCCCTGATTCCAAAATTAAACCTCATTGTGTAGGCTTGGATCATCCTTGAGGATCTTGAGTAACTGAGCTAGAAGGAAGCTTTCAGGCCAGCAAAGACGTGTTCTTCCATTGTTGTCAATACAAAACATTTTTCTGCTCTTGAGTGCAAGCAAACTGTATTGCCTCACATAGCAAGTTGTCAGAGACTTAGCCACAAAAGACTGCTGTCACCTTACAGCACTCTACCAGAAAAGAGCACAAACACACAGGTTGGTCTTTCCTATCAGCACCAGTGCTCAGAACAGCCAGCAAGAAAAGCTCTGGAGTCCACTGTAGCTTACTGGGATTATCTGAGGTCCCTCAAAGACTAGTTAGGTCAAATATCCACACAAGGCTTTTGGGGGATATTGTCCACGGCAGACTGCTCCAAAAGGCAGCAAACAAATATAGGAAATGTTCTGGCTGGGACCTACAAGGCAACTAAATGGCATGTGCCCCTGTAGCCCAGTAAACATCTATGGAGGTGGATAAAAACCAAAGTCGTCAGTCTGCTATGTCCTACAGTTTAGGGCTGGCTGTCCACACTCCTGCTGAAGCTTGTTCACTGCCAGAGACTGTCAGAAACGTGTGTGGAGAGAGAGCAACCCGCATGAGACAGGACAAAACCAGAAGACACAAGAGAGCCAAAGAACAGGTTCAAGGTGCTGAGTGCTCCTGTGGGGCCTCAACCTACCGCCAGCATGTTGGGTAGCAGGGAAGCTGAGGCCAGTGCGAGCCCACCCTTCCCCACAGGTGCTTTATGATGGTGACCATATGAATGCTTCTCCTACAGCACTCCTAGCTATCAGTTGTATGTGTTAGATAGTAAATATTTCCTTTGTGCTCTTCAGCAGTGTGCATTTTTCATACAGAGCCTCTGTGATCATAGTAAAGGTTGCCCGAAATGACCCAGAGAGGGATGGTAAGAACTGCATTTAAGAACCACTAGCCAGTGGCCAACAACAGGCTTTCTTGGTCCAGTTATTGTGACTGATGTGTTTATGTGCAGACATTCAGATTTGGAAATGCCTGTAGTGTTTTCCAGCTCCACAGTCATCCTCTCAATCCGTTTGAGCTGTTGTCACCTGCTAGATTTCCTCCCCAGCTTTGCTGGACAAAATCCATAGCACAACAAGGAAAACGCAGGTGGCACTGAGCCATGCCAACCCCCACCTCCTGCGGGGGTCACAAGACGCAGGGGAAATGTTACCGTAACTGGCTTATCCCAGATCATATGTTGGAGGTCCAGCTGGTCCAGCTTCCACCCATTTGTGCTGCTAATACAGCACAGAGAACAAACAAAGCTGCCCAAATGAAGCTGTCAAAGACTCCCCATGACACAGGAGCTTTCTTAGGTGACAACAAGCTGGCACAGACACCCTTCTGCCAGCCTACAAAATTCAGTACAATGAGCAGGCCAGGGAGAGGATAAGGCAGGCTGTGTAGCGTGTTGGCACATCCTTGGAAAAGGCAGCAGTTGGAGGCAGGAAAATGAACACACTTCCCCATTAGAGGCACTTGACTTGCTGGCTCGTGTCCCTGTGGAGTCCTTTGTGGGCACAGCAGAGCGCAGACATTCAGGGCAGGACCCAGGCCTGCTCTAAATCATCTTCTGGCAGGACACTGCCGTCCCCCGGACTGAGAGGTGGTGAAAGCAGGGTAGAGTGAATCCCCCTGTTAACACTCCCCTTAATCCATTCTCGGGCTTTGCAGAGCTCCCGGGTTTGGGATTGAGAGCAGAAAGGAGCTTTACGCTATGTCTGTTTGCCCTGCACTCTGCTGAGCTGCGAGGGATCCCAAAGCAATGCTGGAAACCAATCCCAAACCCTTTTATTCAGATAACCCTGCCCCCATAACAGGAGCATCTCCCCAGCTCAGGTGCAGCAAAGCCTTCTTTCCTTCCTTATTTCCAGGATCTGTTTTACCCACTATTGCCGCCTTCTCTCCTCTCCTCCCTCCACTGAGCAGGTGCCAAGGGTGTTTTCTATGCAGCTTGGTCCTTAACGTTTTTGCCTTAAGGAAGCAGCCGGGACTCCAGCTGTCTGACTCCACGGCAGCTGGATGCTTACAGAGAGCTTCAGATTCCCAAGCCCGAGATAAGCCAAGTTAGCAATGCTGAAAATATACTCAAACTGAAGCTTGTATCTGGGTCACAGAGCTGCCAAAACCACCCCCGTTCTGTTGAAACAGCTATTGAATACGCTTCTAGAAGGAAAAAGACAGCAACGTGCCAAGTGACTCTAATTGTTAGGCAGCACTGAGCAAGTATAATGTGCTCCTGCATATTATCTGGGAACAATTTCCCCCTCATTTTTTAATGCATTTTGAGGGAGAAATAGGGAAGTTGATCAAGGTGAATGCATAATCCATGAAAATCTGTGAAAAAGCATAGCTCTTCCACAGGAACACTTTAAGTAGAAAAAGTTACCTGTGAGTTAGACATTTGTGGGAAAAGTATTTATAAGGGCTTGCAGATTTGAGGACAAAATTCCTCAAAACCATCATCAACTTACATGTTGATGTTATTAACTCATCACAGGGAAAAGACTAGCTTTCCTTTGCACCACTTTCAGCACTGATGAGGAAGGAGGAAATGGCATCGGGAGAAAGAAGGCTCCAGCTTTGGAAATAGTGATAAACCACAGAGAATTCAACAGCAGCATATCTTTAAGCGACATTCGTTTCTTTAAGCCATACACACAAGCTCCCTTTCATCATCATGAGTTTAGAAAAGAGATACCAACATAACAAAAAAGCCTGGATTTGCTGTGTATTGGGTTAACATGGTGGATTTGTGAAAAATGATATAACATTCTGCCAAGCATGCTACTGCCAATACCCAGCAGAAAAGCCCCTTTGGATAAATTACTTACTCTAACAACAATTTCAGACTAGCAAATTGAGGGCCAGTAGTTTTCGTCTCTATCTCCTTTATCAAGTCTTGAGGAAAACCATTTAACACCTGCATCTGCTCCTTTTTTTCTAAATTAAGCTGTACAATATTCAACCAGGAGGAATCCAGATGACTATTCAGGGACAGAAGAGCTGTTCAACTTAAATAAAGGTGGCAGAACTTGGTGATTAACTTGTCTCCTTTGTTTCTGTAGCTGGAGAAGAAAGAGGAAAAGACAGCAGCAGTATAATTACTTAACTGCACCAAGAGATTTCTGCGGTCCCGAATTCATGACTGCTTTCAAGTTGCTTGGAGATCACCAGCTGGGAGATGCTTCCTAAATACAGGGCAGAACTATCTGAAGGCGGGAATACATGACACAGCGGCTGAAGAGTGATGCACTCAGCTCTTTTTGTGCTCATTTGTGCTTTTGGGGCTTTTTTTAGAAAGCCATATGTGTAAGTTTTGGTGGCTGTGGAAGCCAGCATATGGAGAGAGGCTGTTACACATGGCTCGCTGCGTAGCACCACGCACCCACCCTGGCTGCTGGGTAATGCAGATTTGCTGCAGATGTGTGTGTGGTTGTACTGGAGTTTGGGTTTTACTTTTACCATTGACTCTTTTTTCCGCGCAAAAGGACTTTTGAGAGAGCAGTTAAAATATTTTGAAAAATACGACTTAACACACCCAGCTGCTGTTCTAGTTCCAGCAGAGTCAGTGGGAGACTGACAGCACGAAGGCTATAATTTCATCTTGGGAAAGCTTACACATACATTTTACCGTATCCATTTTGCATTTTCACTAGGCAAGACTTGGTTGAAGATGAGAATGTGCACAAGTTTCCAAGGTTTCATAACCCATAGCAAGGGAAAAGAGGGAAGCAGGTTTCCAGATGAAGTATTAGACAACATCTGATGTGAAATCGTTTGGGATCTCTGGTGTTCCCTGATCATGCCTGGTACTGGAGGCTGCTTCTGAAGGAGCAGTGGCAGCAGAGCAGCTTTACTGCTCAACAAGCATTAACACCATTTAGCGCAATGGTTGGCTATCTCAAATCCGATTGCTTTCATGCTGTAAAGCACATGCTGATTTTAAGTTTTTTAACTAGGGAAGAAATGTGCTGTGTTATTTAGGTTGTTTTCCTCTTTATTTGCACTCTTTCTGCTAGTAAGTGGAAAAAGGAGGAAATAAAGAAAAGAGAAACAGCAGTGGCAGTTTCAAATCTTTTACAGTCAAATGCAGATGTAATTAGGAAAAGGTCAAGCCCACCTCTGCAGCTGACCCCTATACAAAATATATGAAAAACTCTTGATCTAGACACCTGAATCCGGAGGACATTGAAAGGACAGAACTAATGAGCCAGCACATGTGAATTTTAGGCCTTGAAAAATTCACTACAGTAATTTTCCGTCTCTAGCAGTGATGGTGGCTTTGTATTCTAGTTTGAGTTTGAAGAAATACAGGACACTGAATGCTGCTGTCAGATCTGTATGACATTTGACAAGAGCATAAAATAATACGTAAGTCTGATTTGGCCTGGGCAATTTAACAAGGCCATGAAAGATTGGAATCACTAAAGAATGGTTTCATGGCCAATGGGGCCAGAGGCAGCTGTGTTTCTTTCTAAGATGTGGTTCATCACAGATGTATGACAAAATATGTTCCAGGACTTTGAAGATTTGAGAAGCCTTAAGATGAAATCGTAGCAGCTGCTCATACCACAGACAAGGAAGAAGATTCTTTTACAGGCAAACTAGAGAAGAAACTTACCAAAAAATGTATTTTCCCTGCAGAAATGTACTGAGTACTCAGTATATTTCTGCATTGTCTCCAGCCCTAGTTGAGATTTAAAATTGCACTGCATATTTACACAAATATTCTTTGCTTTGTAACAATGCTTTCTAAAAGCTTTTCCCAATCACGTTTTCAGTTTAACTAACAGAAACACCTTTTAAAGGCAATAGCCACTTGGGAGTAACATTTCTAAGGAACATTTTCCCTTTCTTTGCTCTGTGCTGATCAACTAGCAATAGCTGCAACTGTGAGGAGCAATAGAGCCTCAGGGGACGATATGCTGCTACTAACAGGCATTTTCTGTATGTAAATTTAGGAGATACTGTCACATAAGAGGTCTGAGATCTGTTACTTATTGCCTCTCATCACATGGTTCCTCTGGAGCAGGTGCCTAGTCCACTATCTACACATCAGTCCATGCAAGGCTGCTCCCATTCAAGTAAGCAGATGTTTATTTTTGTTTGGTTTCACTTTGTCTCTTCACACATTTCAACCTCTTTTATCCTGATTTTGCTAACTGTTGCTTCAATGAACTAGTATTTTTCTGTTGCTGCAGCAAATACTCACTCATGTTCAAAGCTGAGCATGTGCTGGAATATTTTGCTGAAACGGGAATTCTTTGCATAGCAATATCCCATAGCGTGCATACAGATGGAAGACTTGGATGGAGAACACTCTTAGCTATTGCAACAGGTGAACTGTGAAAAATGAACCTTTTTCTTTTGGGGCAAAAGACTGATTACTTGTCTTGTGCTTAACTTGCACAGGGGCTACTTTGTTATGGATATTGAGCCTGTATATTGTCCTGTACAGTTAGACCTTTGGCAGAAATAGAAACTGCACTCTGACAAAATGTTACTCATTGTATGGTCAATGACCTAAGTATTGAAGACAATTTCTCCTCCGAAGCCTTGGCACTACCTTAGGATTCGACTTCTCACTTGGAAAAACAACATTCTCATGAGTGGTGAATGTTTTGCAAGTTTGGAGCCTTCAGGAAGTGTGGTGTCTCCATTTTAAAATTTTACCGTGGATGTCTAACCCCCTCTTTCTTCTTCCTTCCAGCAGTGCAGATTCTACACTCCCCAACACCTCTGCAAGACAAAGTGTAATAAAATACAGATGTAGCCATGCTCTTTTTTGCTGCTTGTGATGCAACCTGCTATGGATGGGATTAGCATTCTGATCCAGAGCCTGCTGGAGACCACTGGAAATATTTCTATGGGACTGAAGAGCCAAAGAATGTGTTTATACTGCCTGGTAAGATGGCCCCAAACTGGACTCTGTACACCAAATATGTAAGCATGAGCGGCGGAGAGTGCACTGTCTGGAGAGCTGAGATTGTGCCTGAGTCATGTTCATCCGTGCTCATGGTGGTGGCCAGGAGCTGCTCTGGAGCCATCCTGGACACAGCAGAGTGGCAGAGCTCAGCACACAGGGGATTTTCCTGAGGTAAGGGGATGCCCTGGCATCAGCCAGGCCATGGGACATCAGTTCGCATGGAAGGGCGCATGAGAAGGGTGTCTCTTTGAAGGAGGAGCATTCCACTGGTTGAGCACGGGACACCATCCTGTGACCATCTGCAAGGGCCAAGGACACTCATCCTACCTGATCCTCAAGGCAAAATGGTGGGCGCTCATCAGAGAGCAAAGACTGCATCTCTGGCTGGGGGCTCTGCACCATCCACCCCAGCGGTGGCCAATGCCTCCACCCAGATGGAGCTGCTGATGGAAGAGGCTGCAGTGCAGATTTCAGACTGCAAGAGAAGCCTGGATCTTTCTCCCGGGCCAGGGATAGGTGGCACATCTGCCTGCAAAGGGTGTGCCCAGGTGGAGGACCTCCTGCAGAAGGAGGCTGAGCTGCAGGAGGTGGTGAGGAGCCTGCGTAACATGAGGGAGGCTGAGGAGGAGACAGATAGCTGGTTACAAGTGCAGTTTGCAGTGGACCCTCAGCCCACAGCCAAACAGTCAAAAACTCCCACACCAGCACACACAGAAGGGAGGGGGCCATTAACACTGAAGAACAGAAGCTTGTGATGACAAGGACTAATAGGAGGAAGAGACTTCCCTTGAAGCCTGAGGTGCCCTTACAGAACTGCCTCACAGCTCTGCAGAGGGAAGAGGAAAGACCAGTCACATCAGGAGAGGTGCTAGAGCTGGGTAAACCGACCTGATCATCTTCCTGTGTAACACCCAGCGCAACTAAGGTGATGGGTGACGGCAGTAGGCGACTCTCTTCTGAGAGGTACAGGGACACCCATTTGCCACCTTGATGCACTCTCTAGAGAGGTGTGCTTCTTACTGGGGGCTCGTATCAGGGATGTCATCAAGAGACTACCAAACCTCATACCGTCCTCTCACTATCATCCACTGCTGTTGTTTCATGTGGGCACCAGTGACACAGCCAGGAGCAGCCTGAGGACTATCAAGAAAGATTATATAGCCCTGGGAGCAGTGCTCAGAGACTCTGGGGAGCAGGTGTTTTTTCCAATAGTCCTCCCGGTCAAAGGGAAGAAGGTTGATAGGATAAGGTGAATCTGGCAAATCAACAAATGGCTACAAGAGGGAAGTTGTAGATGCAGTTGCTAAGCCACTATCCATCATATCTGAGAAGCTGTGGCAGTCAGTGAAGTTCCCACTCACTGGAAAAGGAGGAACATAACCCTCATTTTCAAAAAAGTAAAAAAGGAAGATATGGGGAACTACAGGCTGGTAGTCTCACCTCTGTGCCCAGCAAGATCATGGAACAGATCCTTCTGGAATCTCTGCTAAAGCACATGGAAAATAAGGAGGTGATTGGTGACAGCCAGCATGGCTTCACCAAGGGCAAATCGTGCCAGAAAAACTTGGTGGCCTTCTATGATGGGGTTACAATGTTGGTAAGTACAGGGAGATTAGGAGAGGTTATTTACCTGGACTTATGCAAAGTGTTTGACACTGTCCCACATGTCATCCTGGTCTCTAAACTGGAGAGACGTGGATTTGATGGATCGATCTCTTGATGGATAAGGAACAGGTTGGATGGCCACACTCAAAGGGTGTGGTCAACAGCTCGATGTCAAAGTAGAAATCAGTGACAAGTGGCATTCCTCAGGGGTCGGTACTGGGACTGGTGCTTTTTAGCATCTTTGTCGGTGACATGGACAGTGGGATCGAGCGCACCCGCAGCATGCTTGCTAACAGCACCAAGCTGTGTGGCATGGTTGACACGCTGGAGGGAAGGGATGCCACGCAGAGGGACCGGGACAGGCTTGAGAGGTGGGCCTGTGCGAACCTCATGAAGTTCAACCAGGCCAAGGGCAAGGTCCTTCAGGTGGGTCGGGGCAATCCCAAGCACAAATACAGGCTGGGCGGAGAATGGATTGAGAGCAGCCCGGAGAAGAAGGACTCGGGGGTGTTGGTGGATGAGAAGCTCAACATCACCTGGCAGTGTGCGCTCACAGCCCAGAAAGCCAACCACATCCTGGGCTGCATCCAAAGAAGTCTGACCAGCCAGTGGAGGGAGGCGATTCTCCCCTTCTACTCTGCTCTCGTGAGACCCCACCTGGAGTGCCGTGTCCAGCTCTGGAGCTCTCAGCACAAGAAGGACACGCACCTCTTGGACCGAGTCCAGAAGAGGGTCATGAAGATGCTCAGAGGGCTGGAGCAGCTCCCGTATGAAGACAGGCTGAGGGAGTTGGGGGTATTCATCCTGGAGAAGAGAAGGCTGTGGGGAGACCTTACAAAAGCCTTCCAGTACCTAAAGGTGGCCTACTGGAAAGATGGGGAGGGACTCTTTATCAGGGAGTGGAGCAATAGGATGAGGGGCAATGGATTTAAACTGAAAGAGAGATTAGATAGTATGACAAAATTTTTCACTATGAGGGTGGTGAGGCACTGGAATAGGTTTCCCAGAGAAGTTGTGGAGGCCCTATCCCTGGAATTGTTCAAGACTAGGCTGGATGGGGCTTTGAGCAAGCTGGTCTAGTCCTGCCTAGAGCAAGGGGCTTGGAACTAGAGAATCTTTAAGGTCCCTTCCAACTTCAGACATTTTATGATCCTATGAAGGACTCGCAGCTCAGGGCTTTTCTGAAGACTGCTCTTTAAGTGCAGCTGATATGTAATCAAGGCCATGTTTGGGCTCCATGCCACTGACCACCTTCTATCAAGTATTAATGTTGAGAGACCAGCCAAAATGTGATTATTTTGTCTTGGGAGTCATCTGGGTAGTTTGCTGTAAACTTTACTGTGAACATTTGTTAAAAGCACAATGAGCAGAAAAACTCCTTATATAAGGCCATTTATTAATATTATGACTGAACAAGGAGTCCATGTATCTTAGAGATATGGGATAAATTTCAATATTAGCCCATAACTCCACTTATGGAATCCATTCTTACCATTTTTTTTTCTGTAGCAGTGGGTATAGTTTTTCATGTTCTCTTTTTCCAAAAGCTCCTCTTCTATTTTTTCACTAAGCACTCTAGCTTCCCTTTCCTTTTGGGTTTTCATTTTTTCCCTTCAAAAATTTTCCAGCATAAGGTACCTTTATTGCCTTAAGTCATATCTGAGTGCTTTACTTCCTCTACCTATGCTCTCAGCTGGCACAAAATTCACCCTTGTCAGAGAAGGGAAACGGAGCCCACAGAGATGAAATTATTAGCCCCAGTCACAGAGCAGAAAACTGAGATCAGGACTTCTAAATCCAAGATTAGACTTCCATCAATTGAACAAATCACACCAGACAATTAAGCTTCTGTGAGGTCCCACATGGCCCTGATATGGCACATGGTCCTGCCAGACGTTTGTCAAGGCCCTGACAGCTAGAGATATATATCAGGCTTTTAAAGGTGTGTGATCTGAGCTGGCATTCCCCTAGGGTGCAGGCAACTTCAGGGCTCCTGTGCAGAGGTTATTTTTGGTTTTCTTCATATATTACAATCGAGGTTGCTCTACAGGCTCATGTTTCTCCAGTGAGTTCAGAGGTTTTCCAAAAGTGGCAAGGAAACTCCTCTAACCCAAGGAGACCAGGGCAAAAGAACAAAGTAAGCTCATTTTATTTCTCTGGGCAAAAACGGGCAACAGAGAGCAAGCTGCACATTCAGGCTCTCCAAGTGAGAAGACAGTAACAAGAATTATAAAAGGAATTATCAGCAACAGCACACACAAAGAAGCTCCCAAATAATAAACTACGTGGCCTGACTCAAGATCAAATACATTGATATTCAAACACGGGAGAGACTCTCGTTTACATTCAACATGGATGACACTTAGCAGCCCTTTTGCTGATGCTCTCAAAGAAGTGTTAGTTGAGATAAAAGACTTATACCATGGGACTTAAACAGCAGCTATTACTGTAAGTAGAGAGAAGTTGGGTGCAGATAACAAAGGGCTACTGAGATGTGATGGACCGGCTGAGGCTGAGAGAAAGAAATACCTGCAACATAAAAGGAGTCTTGAGTTTTCCTTTTGATCTTTAGTACCTTCCAGTATAATTATGTCTTTTTATGTGCTCCAATGACCCCCACTACTGTAATATCCAAATTGCCTTGCTGGTTTTTAGAAGCCCACTCTGAAAGAGCTCTTTTGAAGAACGAGAATAGTGGTCCCACAGTTAAAAAGCAGCACTGAAGGAACACGGAAGGTGATGCCATTTCCTTTATATGACAAAGCGATGCTCCAGTCACACAGGTTGGCCTGGCAGAGCTCGGCAATACAAGGAAGAGCGGTCTGGAGGGGATACTCAAGAGATGTGAGCTACTAAGGAAGTTACATTATACTGAGATGGTCGTGACTGAAGAGGACGTACAGATAGAGAATATGTGAGCCTGAGAAATACATGCATGCTACCCATGGCCACTGATTGTGCTAAGATCTTGTTTCACGTGCTCTTGGTTCATCCAGAGCCTTTAGTGCTGTGTATCTCCTTCCAGATCCCAAAATCATTAGATACTAAGCTGTTTCTTAGCTCTTGAAGACATAAACTTAAAAGTGACCTTAAGAAAGTAGAAAGCCTCATGGGTTCACTTATTTTGGCACAGAGACCTGTGTACTAGCCCTTTGGTGAGTAGCTTCTCCTATAGCAAATCCACTGTGCAGAGTAATGGGGATTAAACAAAATTCTTCATGTTTCAAAACCCATACAATTTTCAGGAGGAATTATCTGTCACCTTAATCCCTGCAGCTCTGTTTATGTCTGATCAGAAAGGCCAGTGCCAAATTGGCACGCTGATTCATGTACCAAAAATGAGCGTGCCTATAAGCACAGATCATGATTTGCATACTTATTAGCCTTGACTGCCAGGGAACATTCTGGTTCCTTTGTAAGCACAGAAACAGTAAAACTATGCTAATAGCAGCATATAAAGTTTGGCCTTTAGCCAATCTGTCAATATTGAAAGTACTTGCCTGTAATACTGGGTAAACAACTTGCTGTATAGAATGATCCAAGGCATGATATGAACTTGATGAAATTTAGTCATTTGTGCCTGAAAACCTCACAGATCAGAAAGTGAAACATAAGCTTACATGCAAGACGGATGTCTCACTGACTTTCTCTGCTGTTTTCTCTTTGCCGCCTCCTTTTCTGCTTTGCAAAGTTACTCATTCAAGAAGCCAGAGGATTGGTGTGAATCCCACAGAGAATCACTTAATTCCCCCTCAAAGTATGTCCTCTGTATAGACACCATTTCTTCTCTTCCATATACTATAGAGAAATAATGTCTTCCAACATAAGTGATATAAACTCAAGTCATCTCTTTCTTACTACAGTCAAGTACCGCTTTTCCCCACAGAAATGATCATCCAAAACTATCAAAAGCATGAGGTTTCACCGGCTTCTCCGAGGGGGATCCACCACCACAGAAGCCAAACCCTTGAGCAGCAGCTGTTCAGCCAGGCGTTCACCCGTTCAAATCGCCTCCTCCTCCCTGAACCCCTTCCTCTGACTGGGGGGATAGAGAACACCACCTCTGCTCCTCAGCCTTCGGATGTGCCGAAAGCTGTGTCCCGTCTCTCACTCGCAGCAAATTGGCGACCCCGAGGTGATGGGTTTATGAACCNTCCGATCGGTGTGAGCAAGGAGCCGGACTTGTGCCCACCCCTCCCGATCCGCGCTATGTGTGGGCTAGCATAGGGCGACGGGCCGTGAAAGAGGGGGACCTGGGGGTTGCTGGAGCAGTGGTGGCCCTGGTGATTTATCAGGGTTGAATATCAGACGGTTGAATTCACTCTTGTGGCATTTTTGTAAATACAGTAGTTTTGCACAACCTTTTGCCAACGTCTATTACTTTTATATTCTAAAAAACAGATAATGTGCCAACCAAAGCACAAGTGATTCTGTATCTTTCAAAGTCTTGTCCTGAAACTAAGAGCCCAGAATCTTGCT
>VXBO01003909.1:3056-44322 GCA_013400135.1 Rhinoptilus africanus
CCCTACCCCTACCCCCTAAGCCTAACCATTGACCCCTTACCCTAACCCCAAACCCTAACCATTAACCCCTCACCGTAACCATTAACCCTAAACCTAACCCTAACAGTAAACCTAAACCTTAGCCTAACACTAACACTAAACCTAACCCTAACTCTAAATCTAACCCTAATCCCTAATCCTCAGCCTAAACCAAACCCTAAACCTCAACCTAACCTTAAACCCTAGCCCTAAACCTCAACCTAAGCCCTAAAGCTAAACCTAACGCTAACCATAAGCCCTAAACATCAACCTAACCCTAGGGCAGTGAAAGCTGTTCCCAGAAAGAGCTGGACCAAACCCCACTTTTCCCTCCTGGCACTTTCTGCGTGGGAGCAATCTCTAGATGTTTGCTGGTTTGGAGCTTAGTGCTTTGGAGAGTGTTAGCACAGATCTGGGGCAGTGAGAGCAGTTTCCAGAGACAGTGAGAACAATCACCACTCTTTCTCCTAGCACGTTCCATGAGGCAGCAATCTCTATATGTTTGCCAGTCTTCAGCTTAGCTCTTTGGAGAGTCAACTCAGGTTACAGGGGCAGTAAATGGAATTCCTGGAGACAGTGAAACTAAGGCCAACTTTTCCCTCCTGGAATTTTCCATGTGTGAGCAATCTCTAGATGTTTGCTCTCTTTGCGCATAGCCATTTGGAGAGTGTTTGCACAGAGGTTACTGGGGCAGTGAAAGCAGCTCCCGGAGACAGTGAGACTAAACCCCATTTTTCCTTCCTGGCACTTGCCGTGTGGGAGCAATCTCTAGATGTTTGCTGGTTTTCATCTCAGGGTTTTGGAGAGTCTTATCACTTAGGTTACAGGGGCATTAAATGCAGTTCCCTGAGACAGTGCGAACAATCCGCACTTTTCCATCCTTGGCGACTCCTGTGTCCGACACATCTATACATGTTTGCTGATTTTTCAGCTCAACCCTGGAAAGGATTTTAGCCCCAAGATTACCCTGTAAGCAGTTCCCAGAAAGAGTGAGAACAAGCCCCACTTTTCCCTCCTGGCACTTTCCACGGGTGTTGTAGAATGGCTGCATGAGAAGGGACATGGAGATGAGTTTGGAGTTGGTTGTACAAGCAATCCTCATGTTAGCATAAGTTAGCATAAGTAGTAGTAGTTAGCAGTAGTAGGCCGCAGAAGCATTGCAAGTCATGCCGACCTTGACGAAAAGAGACAAACAACTTTAAGAAAGTGAGAGCGTGGAATGAGGAAGAACCCTGAGCTTAGAAACCACAAATAGGAGTGAACATTTAAATGTGACCTTTAGAGCTTAGCCAATCCTGAAGTGACTAGTAGGCATAATTAACTGTAAGTGTATAAAAGTGTGAGCTATCCGAATAAAATTTGAAGCTTGCTTTATCACTCACATTGAGTCGATCGCTCCTTCCCACGTCACTATTTTCTCAACACACGGGGGAGCAATCTCTGGATGTTTGCTGTTTTTCAGACCAGCTCTTGGGAGAGTGTTAGCACAGAGGCCAGACGGGTAGTGAAAGCAGTTCCCAGCAACAGTGAGAACAAGCCCCACTTTTACCTCCTGGCACTTTCCATGCGTGAGCATCTTGAGATGTTTGCTGGTTTTGTGCCCGGCTCTGGGCAGAGTGTTAGTTCCAACTGTAGAGATGTAGTAAAAGCAGTTCCCAGACAGAGTGAACATAAGTACCACTTTTCTCTCCTGTGTTTTCCATGTGGGAGAAATCTCCAGACATTTGCTGGTTTTGAGCCTGGCTTTGGAGAGCGTGTTAGCAGTGTTACTTAGGAGGGGTAATGAAAGCAGTTCCCAGAGACAGTGAGAACAAGCACCTTTTCCCTCCATGCACTTTTGGTATGGGAGCAATCTCTGAACATTTGCAGTTTTTGATCCCAGCGCTGCAGAGAGTGGAAAATGGTGGTTTTGAGGATAAAGTGACCGGGAAAGCATGGATTCCCAATGGATTCCCAAGATGTGTGTGTCGATGAAACTGCTTCCAGAAACAATGAAAACAAGAAACAGTTTTCCCTCCTGGCACCCTCGGTCTCTGAGGAATCTGCAGATGTTGCCTATTTTTGATCCTGGCCCTGGGGAGAGTAAAGAAATGTGGTTTTTCAGGACTAAGCCTCCAGGAAAGCGCAGAGCCCCAGAGTTTGTGGGGGGATGAAAGTGGTTCCCAGAGACAGTGAGAACAAGCACCAGTTTTCCCTCCCTGCATCTCCTGAGTGGGAGCAATATCTAGATGTTTGTAGTTTTTGATCCTTCCCTCAGGAGAGTGAAGAAAGGTGGTTTTTGAGGATGTAGCCACCAGGAAAACTCGAAGCCACTTTTGGTGTTGAAGCATTCTCCAGATGTTTGCTGGTTTTGAGCCCAGCTCTGGGCTCAGCTCTGGGGAGGAGTGAAAAAAGGTGTTTTTTTCAAGGATGAAGCGGCCAGGAAAGAAGGGAGCCTCGTGGTTTGTGGGGCGATGAAAGCGCTTCTCAGAAACAGTGAGAACAACCAACAGTTTTCCCTCCTGACCCTATCAGTTTTGGATCAGTCTCTGTAAGTGTGATAGTTTTCCAGCCTGGCCCTGTAGAGTGGGAAAAAAAAGTGGGTTTTGAGGATGAGGTCTCCAGGAAAGCGTGGATCTCCAGGGTTGTGGGGCCACGAAAGCGCTTCCCAGACACTGTGAGAACAAGCAACAGGTGTCCCTCCTGGCACCTTCCTTGTGGGAGCAATCTCAAGATATTTGCTCCTCTGGGGTTTGGGGGGGTGATTAAAGCGGTTCAAAGAGACAGTGAGAACAAGCAACAGGTTTCACTCCTGGCCTGTTGTTTTTTGAAGTGAGCTTGAGATGTGTCATATTTTTGAGCAATGTCTGCTACTCGTCTCCAGGTGTACTCAGATCCCCACTTTTTCCCTCTGCGTGTCCTCAATGCTCAGTCCTGCAGCTGGAGAATGAAATGCAGAGGCTTCCCTCTGCCCCAGTCTCACTTCAACATGAGAGCAGAATCAAGATTTGGGAAGAGTGGCGAAGGTTAAAACCACCAGAGAGGAGGGAGGTCTTTCTACAAGAATCTGTCCTCCTCCGTTCTTTCCTAATAGCTGCCAGGAAACAGACAAAGCTCAAAATCATACATACTGGCTCTCAGGTTGGTTCTTTGCTGCAGCTGCTCCATGTAATGGATGTCCTGCAGCATCACACACTTGGCCACTCTCCTCCAGTGCCCACGGGTGATAGGCAGGGGAGCTGCTGGCATGTGGCGGGCCTGGCAGCAGAATATGGTGGCCTACAGTTAACAGAGTCATGTGCTAGGTCAAGTGTGCCTGGCAGGCTGCTGTGGATTCTCTCCTGACCATGTTAAGAGAGAAACCAAGGACTAACATTCCCCAGGGGCCCTAGGGGACATCACAAGCCAACCAGCTCTACCAACTAATTTGATAACCTGTTGCTCTTAGTCAACTTTGTGGATCTGCCATGAGGAGTTCATTCTGGCCTCTCTCCCTGCTGCCAGAAGAGTTGTTGGCATTGACAGTGCAGGCCGGGTACTGTACTTCCAGCTGAGAAGAAGGACAGCAGGCCATAAGCAAGCTCAAAGGGGAGGAAGACAACCTCTGGACATGTGCTCAGTTTCTTGTGCTCCTGGCCCATGTCTCTGTACCAAAATAAAAAATGTCAGTAAAATGACAGAATAATTCCGGTTGTAAGGAACCCCAGGAGGTTTCTAGTCCAACTTCCTAGTCAAACCAGGGTCAGCTATGAGGTCAGGCGAGGCTGACCAGCTTTATCCAGTCTTGTCTTGGACACCTCTAAAAGCAGAGACTGCACAAGGTTTTTTGGCACCCTACTCCACTGCTTGGCCATCCTCATAGTTAAAAGGTTTTTCCTTATATCCATGGCCCCACATAATGTCTTGTGCAGGGGGGGGACCTTCACAGATTTTCGAAAGGGGGAAGGGTCCATTCTGAAGGGGGAACAATAGCCTCCCCCCAGCAGCAGATTTCTCATACTTAAAGATTGTTGTTCACCAAACCATGCAAACCAGACTGGTATCTATGACACCCTCTTCCAACAGGAAAACTACAGAACCATGTAACTTGTAGGAGAATAATGAGGATATTGAAAAGCTCATGGGCAGATCTGCAGCCCAGG
Source organism: Rhinoptilus africanus (assembly GCA_013400135.1). Taxonomy (NCBI): domain Eukaryota; kingdom Metazoa; phylum Chordata; class Aves; order Charadriiformes; family Glareolidae; genus Rhinoptilus; species Rhinoptilus africanus. The sequence continues at coordinate 7,196 of VXBO01003909.1, forward strand.
AGTTCCAGGGTCTTGTTTTACATCTCTTCACTCCTTCCCAAGACACCTTTTAAGGCCCCCTTTGGCTTTAAATATGCAGGAAGATAGTTTTGCTATTCCTAACCCATCTCTTAGTTTTCATCCACCTCTCCAAACTTTAAACACTCCACTTGCTTCATACCACAAAGCTATGAGCTGAAATCATACAACTTGCTTGCAACTAAGGAAAGCTTCCCAAATGGTTCCATGTCAATTCACCCCAGGTCTTCCTGACTTCTCCACTCCTCTCCCTTTCTCATTGGCCTCGCAGAGACTGAGGCAGAAAAAAGCTGGTCGTTCTCACCAGGACATGTTTCCCTCTCACTGTATATGCCCAATTAGGCAGAGGATCAAAAGGGAAAAGAGAGATTTCAATCTCGCTGGAGGGTAGAAACCCCAGCCACATGCTCATAAACAAGCCAGGGGCCTCCCTGACCTAAATTCTCAAATGAAAAAAGGAAATAGCACACCTTTGAGCTACCAAGACTAAAACCAAAGAAAAATGTTTATTTTGTTGGGTTTGGGTTGAGGGGGAGGGGGTGTTTCTGCAGAAAGAGCTAGGACTTCACTTCCCCTCCTTCCTCAGCAAGGTAAGTGAAGGACACCAAAATGCCAGTCAGCAGATTTCTGGCCTGGGAGCTCCAGGCAACTTTGTACCATTTCAGCCTCTACTTCTGGGTGGAGTTCAGGGAGTCCCTTTGCAGTCAGCTGTCGTGAAAGCAGGCCCTACTGGCACTCGATCGCTTCCCGCAGGGTTTCACAGTCTCGACTGCGGGACTTGCCTTCCTGTTTTTTCACCCGCGCAGGCCAACTTGCCAACGAGAGGGTTCGGGGCAACGGACTGCAGAGCTTCCTGACCCCAGGGCCTACCACCTCCTCTCACCAGGCATGCTGGAAGTTGCAAGATCTTGGTAAAAGCTATTTACTGGTCTTCCAGTTCCCATGTTTGGCTAGGCATTGGGCCCCCCAGGGCTCTCCTCAATTCATGAACGTTCTGCTTTCACCAACGTGCTTTTGAACAAGAGATTAAGATAAATGCAACCTGAGTCAAAATGTTGACTCTCCCCCGCATCCATCGTTATCTCTCACGTTATCTTGCTCCACAATTACCTGTATAACACACGGGTACCGCTGGTGTGAGTCCCGCGGCCCGCAGCAGGCCGACAACGCCCGCCCCGCTCCGTGAGCCTCTCCCGGGGGCGGGGNGGGGCCGGGCCGGGCCGGGCCGGGCCGCGGCGCGGGATGCAGGCCGGGCGGCGGACCCGGGGCGGGCCCAGCGGGCCTCCCGCGCCGCGGTGCGTGCCCGGCGCTGCCGGAGGCAAAGGGCTCCTCTTCCGGGGGCTCCGCCTGCTCCGCTGGGGCTGCCGTTGGCGTGGCCTGGGGCTGGCGGCGGCGTGCGCCGCTGCCCAGGGGGGAGGTGCGCGTCCTGCCGCCGGGTTGCTCCGTAGGCGCTGCGCTGCTGGCCCGGGGCCGCGCCCGTGGCAGCGGGGGAGCTGCTCGCCCTTGGGCTCTGTCAGGACCCGGGCGGCTGGTAGCCCTTGGGAGATTTTCTGGGGCAGGGAGGTCACTCCGCATTCCCTTGGCTCAGTTTTGGCTCAGTTCCTAGACTTCTGCTTTTCTGTCCTTTACCTGCCTCGGGATTGAAGCTGTGTGTTCCACCTTGATTGAGATCTGCCGTGGAATAAGCAATGCTTGGTGCTTTATAAAGGCCTGCAGTTCACTAAAGTCACTGAATGACCTGTGGTGGTTTGGTGCTGTCTGAATGCTTGCTTAATGCAACTCAGGCTAAGGATCAAGCTGAGAATCAAGCTACAGACTTCCAGAGGAAGAGCTGAACTTGATTAAAGCTGTAGTGATGGAGATAACTTATGCTTAAATGAACTCTTTAAGTGGTTAAATTGTTTTTGTTTCCCCCACAGCATCATTTATTGTGAACTCTAAGGTTGTATAGTTGTTGTTATGTTGCTGGGTTGAAGAGCTGTCCCTGTTGAATCTGAAGAGTTTGTGGTTTTCAAAATAAAAATAAAAAAATCTGTTATACAAGCTAATTTAACCACACTTCAGCTGCTACAGCCACTCTCTTTGAGTGGTGAATGGCAAAATCTGATGTGAAATCAGCCAAAAAGTCATACTGGTGTGTTATACCTTATATTATTCTTCAGTTTACATCTACAGGTTATGTATGTTACCATACCATTCTGTTAGGATGTTTAACTCATTGATTACCAGAAGAACAAAGGGAGTTTGTTAGGTTTCAAAGCTCTTGCTTCTCAAACTGCAGGATGCTGCTGCATAGTGCTATGTCTGTCTCAAGTTAAGCATACTGTTAAGGTCTGTGACCTTACGTTTACACGGAGCCCAGTATAATGCATGAGATTTTCTCCATGCTTCAGGTTTTGCTAAAATTGTTTCCAGTGGCATTCATTGCACGAGAACATTGAAACAAATACTCAGCTAACATTTAGTGTAGAGGTTGTCAAGATGATCATTATCTGTAGTGGTCAAGTCACCCACGTGAGTTTGGTACAGATTTTACAGGTTTTAGAGGTACTTGATCAGTGGGACTTGATGGAATGAGTTCTGTTACCGAAAAACAACAACAAAAAAACCTCAAACCCTGTCCCACAAAAAATGTGGACCTCTTTAGGCCTTTGTGCTGTTATTGGGTGGTACTTGCATTTTAGAAGACTGCGATAGATAGTACAGATAAAAATGAAAAGTATCTGTCTTGGGTTGCTATCAGTTTGGGACATTTCTGATGGCCATGACTGTATATCAAGAGATACGGTGGAAAACATGAAATTGTTGGTCTGTCATGCAGCATCTTCAATGGAGTATAAATTTGTGATGTCATTGTGCAGTCAAACCACTGTGGCTAGGATGTAATTTTATATTGTGATTTCTCCTTCTGCCTGGGAATGGTTGTGAATGTTGCACAGAGTTTGAGTGATAAAACTTAAAAATAACTTAAGGTCTGCCCCCAAGTGAAATTTAAGGAACTCAATTTCGTATGAACAACTTGGAGGGTACAACTGATATCTTGTTGTAAGCTTATTAAGCTACATCAGAACATGTCTTGAGAGAAGCTGAATTGAACTGGGCTTAAATGTAATATTGGGAAGTAGCTGCGTCATGTGAGGGTAGCTGAAATGTTTTAGGGCAGCGATGTATTTGCCATCCTGCATGTACATCTGTGGCATGGTCCTGAAAGGTGCTCTGTTTTGCTGTGGAAGTTACTGAGGCTGTTGGCACACAACAAACTGAACCAAACTCTTACTGGGAGTGGTGTCAGATGGCACAGTTTCCTTGAAGATTCTTGTTTTTGAGCAGGGGAGTGAGATTGGTGTCCAGGATAACACAACAAAGAAACTTAGAGGCCTAAATAGTGGGTTGACTCTGCAACTTTATATTGTACAAGCATGAACGCTTTGCATATTCACCTTAAGAAAAACATGTCTGTTGGGGAGCTCAATATGTACCCAAACAGCCAAGTAGAATGAACAGTGTGTGTGTTTGAGGTTGCGCTATCCTAAATATGAGGAACAGTTAGCAGTGAAGCAGAGGTTTTAGGACGTCAGAGCATCCCATCAGCCTTTCTGAAGGCTTTCTGAAATTATTCAAGGTGGTGCAGTTGAGGACTGTCAGTTGCAATCACATATGTTTTAGAAGAGGTGTAAGGGGTTTTTGTTAAACAGAGACTTAAAGCTGTAATAAAAGGATCTCTACAACATGTTGTAGAGAATCTCTACAACATTGAGGACCTAGGCTGGTCTGTAGGTTACATGGTAGGTGGCTGTGTTTGCCTTCTGCTTTTCTCACCCCACTCGCCAATTACTGCCTTTGCTTATTTGTCAGTGTACTGATACTAATAGCATAATAATGTTCAAAACTACATCTTTGAAGTTCAAGCTATTAATAAGTCTCTTGCTTTGAATCTGTCTTATACGCTGAAACTATCATTGCTCATCTATTTGGGGAGAAGTTTCTGATAAATGGCCACTCAATGGGTTGCTAATATTAGCTGTAAGACTTGGATCTCAGTGCTAGGATTGTTCTTCAGCAAGGGTGCAGTGCTTTCTGGTAAATTTATTTAATATTAGTAAATATTCTACCATGTTTTATGGTTTACACAGATCAGATAGCTTATGTCTAAGTGTCTTAAAATAATTTAGTAATAAATTTGGCTGGTTTAATTGATGTATTTTCAGAAAAGTGCAGAGGTTTGTATGTTTGATCTTCTGTTTCTGTAGTCAGTATAGTGGTAGTGTTACTGCTGAGTTTATGAAACAGATGACTTTATGATAGTCATCAGTAGAGTATGTAGCTTGGCAGCCTTTGAATGTAATTTAATGCTTCTAATGCCACATATAATTTGAGTAATATTATAAAATCCTTCATTAATCTGTTAGAGGAGCAATTAGACTGCTTAGTTGCTAGTCATTCATTGCTTCTGCTAATGATCTTTGTGCTGTGTTTAAGGATGATTTCTGTAAACCTCTAGTCTTCCCTTCTGCCATCCTCCTTACGTCCCTAGAACTGTTAATATTGTGGGGGTTTTCTGCGAGTTTGTAACTATTATCTAGGAGTTATATAACAAGTACTGTGTTCTAGGAGAATAATCTGCAAAACAGTCTTGACTTTTACTGATTGCATGGTATTTTTTATAAATTTTCTTTTGTTTCTTAAATTTCACAAATGGTTGTGCCAGTCTAATGGATGTTTGCTTCTCCTTTTTCTCTTTTTTTTTTTTTTTCTTAACCTTATGACTAATATTTTATAGTTAGATCACTGACATAACACTAGGTAGTCCCCAAAATAGTGTGTAGCTGGTCACTTACTTCTTGCTGTATTGGAAGTTATGCTTTGTCCTGGAAGTTTCTGGCTATTTTAATGACTGCACTTGGTTTTAGTAAGCTCATTATAGGGTCTGTTCAGTAGCGTCTTCCTTCCAGTCATAACCTGGTATGATCATGTGTTTGTTTAAAGTGTTAAAATAAATGAGTTGTGTCAGAGTCCCAACTTGAAGTGAAGTGATTTGAAGCTTGATATGACCTGATCATCCTTTTAGGACAATTTGACTTGTATTGAATTATAGGGTGGGGCACTCTGAACTTCTTTTTTCTCCCATACAGTCTTGGCCCTAAGGGCTCTAGAAAACACAGGGTTTATCACTTTTTTTTGTTTTCTTCACAGCTGGCCTTAATCAACAGTAGTACCTTGTTTGGTCTAGGGAGGGTGCAACATGAGAGAGGGATTATAACTGGTAAGAGTGCAAGCATAACAGGTCTGGAGTAGTAGGAGGGCAAGCCTACAGAGAAGGGATGTTATTTGTGAAGCGAGCTGTCAGTGGAGCTAAGGTGTCCTTAGCTCAGTGCTCTACTTGCTCTCAATATTACTTTTATAACCTGTAAGAAAATAACATGGTAGCATATTGGAGCTTTAAAAAGGTTGTGAGATACTACTGTCATCCTTGTGCTGATTTTTGAGACTTATTTTGATTTCTCTTAAAACTAACTAGACTTTATATTGCTTCTTCTGTACTATGCTTGGATAATACAGGATTGCTATGGTCAAGTAGTAAAATCTAGGGTTATTTTGCATTTGAAAGTTGACTGCTTAATGGTCTGATCTGGGTTTTGTATCTCCTTCTAATGGCTTCATGTTTGCTCTATGGGTAATGCATGTATCTTTAAAATATTACAGCTGGAATAATGTTCTTAATCTTTAACTTCTTGCCTATTATTCTGCATTTCTGTCTCCATGGCAGAAATTCTCCCTTAATTTTTAACTTAACAGTTCACGTTTCTGTCGATTGCATCTAGCTTACTCCTCAGTAGAAATTCTGATAACTTTATCAAAATAATAAAAGTAATAAAAATTTTTTCGAATAAAAGGGAGAACTTCTGTTGAGGAGAAAAGCTACCATTTTTACTCTCCTTCAGAGTAAAAACTTCTCAATTCCAGAATTCTTCCACTGTATATGCTTGATATTGCATATTGATATTTATTTTCTAGACAAAAGTGTGTTATGAGAACTTCTAATGATAACTCATTTTCTTTCAGACGCTACTTCAGTATGCTGGCAGTCGGGGTGCATCGGAACATATTTTACCTTTTTTGGAAGTATATCGAATCTCCATCCAATGCTTTGCTAATGCACGACCTTACTTGACTACAGAATGTGAAGATGTTCTTTTGGTACTTGGCAGGCTAGTGCTGTAAGTTTTAAGTTGGTACATTAATATTAAAAAAACCCCAAACAAACAAAAACCACAAAACCATGTGCTTTATAAATGAAAGGGCAACTTGTTGAAATAGTGTAATACTTAATTTGACATCTGTATTTGTGATTTATTGTCTAGTATATGTCTTTAGTACTTTTTTAATCATACCACAAAAATGTACTTGAGCATTTTGTTAACTAATGTGAACAAGTGGTAAGGCTTTGTTCTTTATTTGGATAAATATGCAGGTATTAGGAAGGTTCTGTTCATTCCTAAACACTCTAAAAGTTGTTATTATTTTCTGTAGAAAAAACTTTGTGTGGTCCTTATTAAACAGAAGCCTTAATATTAGACATTTATGCATGGATTGATGAACCCATGTCACTTGTTCTGCAGTTGCTGCTTTTGTGTGTCCTCTCACCTGTAATGCAAGGTAGTTCTGAACATGTCCCTATTTGAAAAGGAGGAGCTGGTCTGTATTTATGGCAATCTAAGCTGTGTGTGTGGGCTGGTATTTATGGCAATCTAAGTTGTAGTTGTGCGTGTGGGCTGTTGCTGTAGGATAGCAAAACATAGAGTAATTCAACCTGAGCTCTTTGACAAGTGTATGTAGACATGACTTAAAGCATGGGACTCTTCAAACAAGACAGAACTGTTTTGCAGTCCATCGGCTAAGTTGGAATAACTTGTAGTTGCTCAAAGTCTGTTTTAAGTGCAAAGCAGCTATTTGTAATTGAAGAGTATAGCCTGAGGGCTTTCATGAACATATATCTTGTCAGGATAGTCCTTCCTTGCTGGTGAGGCTTCATTTGTGGGGGGAGGATGAAGATCTAGAACCTTGAATATAAGTACTATTGTAGAATAAAAACAATTCTTTGACACTTTTTCAATGGGCTATTTTTACTTTGTTATCAGTAGTTTATTTGCTTTGTAGTCTCAAGTCATTTGTTCTTTGTGAGAAGGATTTTGCCATGAACTCCTTCGTCAAATAGTTGTTTTGCAGTGCACTGACTTGCAATATAAATCAACAGCTCAGAAACAGGTATTTCCAGATGATGCATTGAGGTTTGGGGTTTTTTTTTGCAGTTACAAGAAAAATGTGAACTTGGAGCGATTTTTTTTTTTTTAAAACCTTCTATCAAGAAGGGAAAACGTGTGAAATCGGGAAAAGTCTGTCTTCTTAACTTGGAATCCAAAGACTTAAACTGATAAATCACTTACCTGGTACATAATACATATATTTTTGGCAAAATACACTGATTGCTTTTTCAGACTGCTCCTTTATGGGTACATCATTCTCATCTTCATCATATTATCACCAACTAGCTTGTGTATTCTACTGTTTCCTACTCATGTCACCTAAGGAGTTTCTCTTTCACTGTCTTTCTCTGCAAGCCATCCCTATCTGGAGTACTTTCTATATATTTGCCAATGTTATTTACTTTGGGGCAGGAGTCCTAATTCTGTGGCAGATATGCTTATCAAAATTGCTTTTCTCTTGTTGAGAACAACCAGAATATTCTGCTTCTGCTAATATGGTTTCTTCCACCTCTCAGTGTGAGGAGTAAGTTTGCTGTGGCTTTTATAGTCAGAAAACTTTTGTGGTGGAGGACAGTAGAGAGGCTGACTTACTGGAATCTCCGCTGTTCTTGTTTTGATTACATTTGAGAGGCATCTAAAGAATTAAAAGACATGGAGTGAGGTCACAGATAGGGTGAGGTAAATTGCATACCTAGCTGAACTCACCCACATTTTTCTTTTACATAAGAGTTTCCGAGGGAGGGAGAAAGAAGTTAGAGCAGGGAATTAAAGATAAAAATTAAGTTCTGTGAGAGAGGGAGACTTATTACCTGGTTAGGGATATGAAAGTGTACTGTTCCCGTATAACTGATTTTTGGGGAGACAACTGGGTTACCTACACCTATCATACACACTGTGTATTTTCAGACTTGAACCCAGATAAGAAATGAAATGGGCAAGCTTACTATTTTAAAGCACAAGTGCTCTATTTACTGTTGAAATCCTCCTTTCCTTCCAACATCCCTGCAGGAGAAGGGGGAAGGAACTTCCTCCTCCTGACATCCTTCTCAGTGGGGTGGGTGAGCCCGTAGCAGGAAAAAGTATTTTGTGGCTTGCCCTGACACCTGACCAGGTCAATTGTGTGTAAATGTGACATGAAATAGAGACTGTGCCCCCTGTAAGAAACACGATGCTGATGCAGTGTGAGACATTGTTGATCCACAGTGTAACCTTAGGAAATAAAAAGAAAGCTTGGAGTGGTTGCTCTTGTAGCTTGCAGCTAAATGGCTGTTCCTCCCCCTTGCTGATATGAAAGGCTGCCTAGTCTTTGTGCAGCTGTATGTTTGAGTCAATTTTTATAACAAAAACTTAGGCAATTGACTTACAATTCGATCTGTTTTTCTGACAAGGAAATTGTAATATCCTGCATGTTACTTTTGGAGTTGTGCTCTAAGCTGTTTTATGTGGTGGCTATACACCCGCAGCTTGAGATCTCTCATGGAGATTTCCAAGCTAGAGTGCTTGGTGTTGGGATCTTGAGGAAGACTTAAGGACTCACAACAAAAGGGTTTTTATTTCTTGGTTCATCTCAGTCCTGTGTTACTACAACAGATGATAAAGTATTTCCAGGAATTAAAAGAGTGGAAGTAGGTAGGATTGGTTGACTTTACATCTGAAAATGAGGTCTGCATCAAAAGATTCTTCAAAAGCACATTGACCATGAAGTTTGCAAATATTTTATTTGATGGAAAGAGTCTCTGTATGACATGGATGAATATTGGACACATACTTAGTGATTTTTAGGGCTTTGGTTTTGGGGTTTGGTTTTCTTTTGTTTTGCTGGGGATTTTTTGCTTGTTAAAATTCAGCTGCTGTGAGACTTTGTAAAGTTGTCTTTGACAGTGTAATAACAACCACCTGGGTCTAGACATCTGGAATGGTGAATTAACTTGTTCATTTCCAGGCCTAAGTACAAGGGAAAAGTAAGTCCTAGTTGATTTATAATATTGAGGCCTATGGCAGTTGGCATATCTGCCGATCTGTTGCCCATGTTTTCGTGGGCATAATAATGATTGAGATTCTAGTGCCTGATGATGTGAATAATTAATGAATGACAGCAAAGAAGGCTATCATATTTTCTGCCTATCTAATAGAATGCTTAGAGTGTTTGTAGGTCTAAACCTCTGTTTAAAGGGACAGGATTGGGCAGTGAAGGCAAACTCCTGAAATGTGAGGAGGATGACCAGATGTTAATTCACTGTTTGTCCACTTGAATTTGTTTATGTTATATGACTGCTGAATCTGTCTAAAAACTGATTAGGCATAGCATTTTGCAGGTAGTTGTTCAATGTATTTATCAAAAGTCAGAAGGACGAAGGAAAGGAAAGTTTTGGAACTCATGTTTGCTTTATGGTCATCTTTTCCTTTTTCCCTTCCCCAAGCTCAACACTTCTGTCTATGGTAAGACTGAATGTGTTATCTTGTCATTCTACTGAATATTTGGGAGTGGAGGTTTTTAATTAAAAATAGTGTGAGTTGGAACTATGTCACAGTGTCGGTGTAGCTTGTAGCAATTATTTGTTGTGTTTGTTTGTGGAGTCTTAGACCAGTTTTCTTTCCTTATGTTGTCATGATCTGGACATCTTTGATAGGCGTATCAATGTGGATGTATTTTTGTTGATTGGGTAAGCTCTTGAGCTTGTTGGAGTTCGCACCGTAGGTATTTGAATGTTTCCCCTGCCTCACGCTATCAAAGGCTCATAGGGTGTTTTTAGGAATCTATTCTGTGGGTACATTTCTGTGCTAATGCACTTCTTGACATAGCTTGTCAGTCTGCTGCTTTTAGGATACTATTAGGGATCTGTTCTCTAGATCCGTTTCTGTGCTGATGCTTGTGTCTTCTTCTGTCGAGCTCCTCTTCTTTAGTTTTATTTTCTTATATATGTCAGTACTGAAACTTTAAATTAGGTAAAGCTGGCTTTCATTCTTTCTCTTGGCAAAGAGACCATCCTGGGGTCAAACCAGTTCTGTTCAGAGTTGATATTAGGATTCCTTTGTGAGAGGAAGGAGCAGAAATTCTGTAACGCAGTGTTCCTGAGCCACACTGAGTAACTACCTTGGATTACAAGAGTACCTGCAATCTTACCCTAGCAAGGTTGTGCATAGTATCCATATGATGCCTGATTCTGCGGCTGTTTATGACCTTTAACTGATTTGTGCAGTCAAACGTGTTTCAATGCTACTGTCATTTCTTATCTGAATGCTAAGTAATATGTGCCACAGAAGTTATTTAACGTAATAGCAGAATGTGTTCGGGTGGCTTGCTTACTTGCCTCTTACTTTTCCAGGAGTTGTTTTGAGCTACTGCTTTCAATTCCTGAAAGTGAATTGCCGCATGAGGTGTGGTTAGAATTCCATCAGTCCATACAGGTAAGTGTTTTGATTCCTTTTTTTTCCAGTTTAAGTATTTTTTTAAAAAAAACCAGTTGCTGTTGTGCTTCTTTTTTTTTTTTTCCCTACCCTTCCCCTGAATTCCACCTGTCCTGTGTTGCTGTTATCTAGGCAATAAGAATTTCTGAGTGGCAAAAGACTATCTGTAACAACAGTATCGGCAGCCTTAGGCCCAACAGCGGATTTATAACTACACAATCAATGGCAACTGTAGCAAATCTTGATCTGTCTAGTGGTTGGTGACAGAGAAAGCCTGAGTAAGATGGGGTGATAGCTCTAAAGAAGATGTCTAAAAAAAAGCTTTTGGGGAGATCGTGTGGAAAATTAGTGTCTATACCTGATTTCAGAGAGATGAAAGTAGTATGACAGATCTTTAGTCCAGCTGGTTCCTAGAAGTGTTTCTTCTGAAGTGGTGCTGAAACAAGCTTGTAATACTACTATTCTTACACTCAAATGAAGATGGCTACTGTAGACTATGTAGGAGGAAGAGATGTTTTCCGGGTTTTAGTCTGAAGGTAGTACCTAGCTGTCTGAAAGGACCTGTGTTCCTCATGGAGCTGAAAGACAGGAGTGGTAGTCTTGCTGTGTTCATACTAATAGACCCTTCCAGGACCAGGGACTGATCTTTTCTGGCATTCAACTGTGACGAATGAAGCTGGAAGCTAATATTTATCAGTTACAAGTTTTTGAAGTGGAGGCTTTGGCAGGAAGTAGTTGGAAGGAAGTGAACTTGCAGCTGTCCTTGTGCAGACCTTGTCACAAGACCGTATACCCCTGTGACTGGGTATTTCCTCACTCCCTGACGCTTGTTGGCTGCTGCTGCTGTAGCTCTGGAGGTGGAGGTATAAAGGTTCTGAAGGAGCTGCTTCTTTTGTTTCACCTGCAGTCAGGGAAATTGCACCTGTGGAAACTCTTCAGTAGACTGAAGATGAATAAACCTGGCACTTTAAACTGAGAGAAAGAGTCTCGTAGGGCTTTGTAGTCCTGCTAGTAGCGGAAGGGAACAAGGTGGTCTGTGACTGGTGTTTCTTACTTTAATGGCAGCCCTAAAAACAGTTGGGTGTGGCACGTACTTCGTAGTAGAAAGAATTGCATACAGTTTAAATCCTATGTCTTGGTGGTGTCCAAGATTTTTCCTTTATTTTGAGTGCTGATGCATAAGTCCTGTAACTCCCTTAGTGACTGCAGCAGATGATAGTGGACATTGCAGCACTCTGGAACCAAATTTGAAGGTATAGCAGTTGATTTTGACAATACCCAGCTACGCCATTCTAGTACATGTAGTCTGTAGCTATTAGCCATGGTGTTGCAGAGGCTAGGTCTATGCTCCTCACCCCCTCATCATGTGGGGATGCCACAAATAAGGTTGATCAGTCACAGGTTCATCTTTTGTGTTAGTGCTGATGGAAGAAGTTGTAACTTACTGTTTCCAAGGTAGCTCTTAAATTCAGTGATTCAGTTGTCATTGGATAAAGAGGAGTGGATCTAGTATCATAGAAAACCAGGTTGAAAGGAACCTCAAGGATCATCTGGTCCAACCTTTCTTGGCAAAAGCTCCCAATGATGTCCAGCCAAATCATAAAAGTGTCCAGTGTTGGGGAATCCACCGCTTCCCTGGGGAGATTATTCCAACGGCTGATTGTTCTCATTCTGAAAAATTTTATTCTTGTGTCCAATTGAAATCTCTCCAGGAGTAACTTGTACTGATGGCTTCTATTCTTCTCCATGTGACTCCTTGTAGAAAGGGAGACTCCACTGTCTTTGTAGACACACTTTAAATACTGGAACATGGTGATACGGTCTACCCTAAGCCTTATGAGCTTATCATACACTAAAAGGCATATAATAAGTTTGTAACTGAGATGGCCTAGGCCTGAAACAAGATGTTCTCTTATTCAGAATATGGGAGGGCATATACGGGCTTTTTCCCATTATAGCAGAGGTATAAAGCAGCTCTGAGAATTACTAGCTTTTAACTGGAGGGATCTACAAGGAGAATTCTTGTTACCAAGGAGAATAATTTCTGTGATGTAAGGAACATGTATGTTTCTAGGTTTCTGAAGCCAGTGGTTGAGCTTTGATACTTGTGTCTATAGAGAGCAGGTTTTTAGCCAGATGAGATGACTTTATTCAGACTGAATATGTTGGAAGGAAACTATTAAATTCCAGGGATAGAAGGGTGTTCTCTCAAGTCAACTTTTAAAACAAAGGGAAAATTCAGGATGTGCTGCTGCTACATTTGGCTTTCATGCTGACTTTCTGAAACTGTGGCTTACAAATTTTGTACTCATCTAATGCTCCCCATAGTTCTGATAGTAAAAGATTTGAGCAAAGCTTTTTAAACACAGTAGTACTCTGAAACCTTACTGAAGAGGTTTGTGGACTTTTTACAAACAGGGGCTTCTAATGAGATTTTGAAGTAGCACTTTTGCAGAAATGTGAGAATGAGAACATTTGTACCCTACCCTGGAATATAGTAGGAACTCACTCCTCCTCAGAGAAGAGAAGAGCAACAGAGAAGGAGTATGCAGTTGTACAGAGGGCAATACGAGCCTTTAGACAGGAATTACTTGTAGGGTCTCAAATGAGAACTTGTAGATTTAAAGCCTGTGACCATGTTAATGTGCCAATTTCCAGGCAAATCCAGTAGCAAAGCACTGCAAAATTATATATTAGCATGTGCCCCAGATCGACAGATGTGATTGTGCTTATCCTTTCCTAACAAAAGAGGTGAGTGTGGCTGAGGAGGAATATTACTCCAAATGTAACTGGTAGCTGTGTCAAATGTGGGACAGGTATGTCTTTCAGATCTCCGTGCAGTAATTGTTGCTCTGTAACAATCTGCACAGGTAGTGAGAGTCAGTGAAACTGCAAATGCTGATAAAGGCTTGCGTTTCAAAGCACAAGCTGTAGGGACTGTTCTAAAGCTAAAAATGGAGCGTTACTGCTGTCAAACTTATAGACAAAACACTATCAAAAGCTTTATTTGGTGTCTGAACCCGTTTGTTCTTTCATTGTAAATAACAGTAGTTATGCTCTGCAGTTTTCCTTGTGTCTAAGCAAGAGCAGAGGCAGCCTGTGTGAAATGAAAACAAGATGTGAGATCATATGGCAGGAATCTCAGCACAGATTTTATACAGTGGCAGCAGGCAAAAGGAAGTGGACACAGGTGGGGAAATGCTGTAAAGTATGAGTGAAAGGGTTGGGGCAGAATTACAAGGCCCTTAGTACAGGTAAACTCAGGTAATGTGGGGGAGGAATCCAGTGGAGAGGTACTGTGGGAATGGATGTAATCTGGCCAGTTGAGGAAGATCAGACAGTGAGTTTAGCAGGAGTGGAGGTGTATTGTCATGGGAATTGAATATGGAATGCAGAACAGGGTTCCCTTCAAGCCTTACAACCAGCATGAATGCTTTGTTTGGAAAAGCTGTGTATTGAGGGTGAGCATAAAACTAAACTTTTGTGACAGTGTAATAAATGCTGTTTGCTTTAAATTGTCAGGACTGAAAAGTCCAGGTATCTTCAGTAAATGTCCAAGGATTGTATTTTCTCTTTAACTTTGTCCATAGGCTCTTACTATTATTATCTTTTTGAGACTTCATCTAGAAGTTGTGTCCCTCTCTTCAGGACCTGTTTATGATGTTGTCCCAACTTAGTGAGATCTATATAATTACATTTTGCATTAAAGACTTTTGAAGTATTCTTACTAGATTTTCATAAATATTTCCATTAGTATTAGCCTTATATTCTTCAATAGGTCCAATAATAAAAGTTCAGTTTAGCAGGTAGAAGAGAAGCAGAGTGTATTGTCAGTAGTTAGTTACTTATGCTACATACGTTGGGGAATTTTGTATTCAGTATTTCAGTATTCATCCCATGGAGCCCTCAACATGAGAAGGACATGGCTCTGTTGGACGGAGTCCAAAGGAGGCCATAAACATGATCAAAGGGCAGGAGAACCTCTCCTATGAGGACAGGCTGAGAGAGTGTGGATTGTTCAGCCTGGAGAAGAGAAGGCTGCAGGGAGACCTTAGAGCCCCTTCCAGTCCCTAAAGGGGCTCCAGGAAAGCTGGGGAGGGACTCTGGATCAGGGAGGGGAGCGATAGGACGAGGGGGAATGGCTTTAAACTTAAAGAGAGCAGATTTAGATTAGCTATTAAGAAGAAATACTTTGTTGTGAGGGGGGTGAGCCCCTGGCCTAGGTTGCCCAGAGAAGCTGTGGCTGCCCCATCCCTGGAGGGGTTCAAGGCCAGGTTGGATGGGGCTTGGAGCAACCTGGGCTGGTGGGAGGTGTCCCTGCCCAGGGCAGGGGGCTGGAACTAGGTGATCTTTAAGGTCCCTTCCAACCCAAACTGTCCTATGATTCTGTGTATCTAAAACACAGTACTGACTCAGCAAGTCAAGTGACTTGTATGACAGGCCCCTTCTTTCTCACCTTCTAAGGGTTTTCTTTCAGCTGTTCATACGAAGGCGCTGAAATGTGAATGATGCTTGTAGCTGAACTGGACTCTGCTAGCTCTGTGCTGCATCCTAAAGCACTCGGATTAGGGAAGAGTTACTGCTGGGAAAACATTGTTTACATTGGGTGTCTAGGTCGCAGAATGTCATAATCTGAGGGACAGCAGTCTTTTCAGTAGTAGTACCTCACCCTTGTCCAAATTGCATGATAAATGGTCTTTTTTGTCAGCTACATCTTGTTTCAGTGGAGGCAGCAGATAAGTGGTCTGTTCTGTCTTTCTATGAAGCAGTGGCTTCTAGCTCCTCTTGAGCATGCAGCTCAGTAGCAGATGGAATAAGTATAACTACAAGGCAGCGAATCTCAGCTAGTGTAATGTGCCATTACAAAATCTGCTTGTATGGTCCTTTGGCACTTGTTGGTTGACAAGTGTTTGCTGGAGCCAGGATGGGTATAGCCCTGTCCTGTCACTAGGGACGGTGAGTTCATACAACCAGGAGTTGGTGTTTCCCTTTCTTTGCCTTTCAGAACTGTGCAGAGCTGAAAATCCTGTTTGTTCGTAGTTCAGTCTTCTTCACTGATCAAATATCTTGTAATTGCTGGAACAGATTTTTGGGTGACACCACTATATGTAATATGTGCTGAGAGCTCTCTGTGGCTTCCTAAAGTGGTGTCTCTTGCAGTGCTGAGTACATTTAAGTACAGTAAAGCATTGGCAATTTGAGGTGATTCTTTATCATGTTTGTTAAAACTATTTCTCAACAGTAGGGGCCAGGAATGTCTGAGTTACATGCTCAGGAATGGTATAAATTCTCAAGACTTGCAGTAAAATAGTTACATTTTTATTGATTATTAATGCTTTGTTGAAGCTCTTTATGAAGAATGTGAACACAAAAACAGTACCCTCAAAAGAAATGCTGACTGATTACCAAAGGTCTTCTGATAACAAGAACTTTTCTGATTCATCTGATGTTTTTCTTCAAGAAAACATGCTGTTAAAAGATGTGGTGTCCTTTCTCCTCTTACAAGTCATAACCATGAGGAACCTGGAGCTTCTTGCCATTATTTAACACAAACCAATTGGAAGAGCTTTGCTGGTCAGTTCCACCTCTTTCCAAAGCATAACACGTGCTGGGTCCCTTCACAGAGTACTGTAGCTCAGTAATGCTCATTGAGTTCAGTCTTCCAGGTGAAAATTGAAGTCATAGGCTGTTAAATCATGATTTTTTGTTTTGTTTTGACTTAGTGTTTGACCTGATCTACGCTTGACACTGGTGTAGGTTAAAGCTGCCATGTTAGTATATGGGAGGGGAATGCACAATGGATGCTCTGGCAACCTATTGTATTGAAAAGGCAATTTATGGTGCTGTAGAGATGAGAAAGGTCAAAAGCAGAGGTTGCCAAAATGGGCATGTATTTATTTTGTGGGTAAGATACAGTATCCCTTCTACCTGCACACCCATAATTGTTTTCTTAATAGCCCAAGTCTGAGGATAAAAAGATATACATAGACTTCCTGTATGATCATAACTGCTACTTAAGGAAACTCTTGACTGTGATTCCTTACTTCATAGGTGTAAATTTAGATCAGTTTGTTGGTGTCCGCTGACATTTTTAAAGCTGTCCTGAGGCTATAATGTCTTGAGCATCTTTTGGCAGCAGCACTGACTTAAGTCTGTCATTCACCTGCCTGATTTTACTACTGGCTATAAAGTGGGGAACTGATCATGCTTTAATTTTTAAAACAACAAAACAAAAAACCCCCACTCCTCCCCTGAGGCTCTTTCTACTGAATATGGTTTCCTGATCCAGCTTGCACAGGAAAGAAAGACTCCATAGGAGGAACAGCTGTGTGAGCATAAGGGTTGCTTAAGTGATGTTTTCAAATGCTTAAATACAGCCTGAAAAAAAGTTTTTGTGTATTGTCACTCATGTGTTAGTGTCTCAGTGCCTCAGTTAAGAGCAGTGTGAGCTCTGGTTGAGAACAGATAAAGTTACTTGCATCTTCAGGGTGCAGCTGTGACACTCCAAATTTTTTTTTTTCCTTTGACCTTGTGAGTAATGTTTCAGGCTCAAGGCTGGAAATCAGTCATTGTAAGCATTGTACTTGGCAATCTTTGTACCTGCAAATTAGCACCAACTCTTCTACTGATATGACCAACTGATTTTGAGGCAGTGTCACCAAGAGCTCACTTGCTAGTTTTACTTTCTTTATAATAATTTTTAGGAGTAGCTTGCTCTTTAATAGTTGATTTTAGTTAGCAAGTATGCTAGGAGCTGAGGGTTGCAACACAGTTACAACAGTTACCTAAAAATAAAATCACCACTGGGGCAATATTTGCAGAAAATCTTGGGTAACATTAAGGAAGATGAGATGGTTAAAGTTATCTAAACTGCTGGATTGTTGCATTCAGCTATGAGGCTTTTAATTTTAGTGCTTCTTAGGAGGTGGAAGTCTGCACTATAGTTCTGCATTTGGAAAGAACTCCTAATATGTGCTTTTTCACTCACTCCTAATGTTAGTTTGGTTTTGTTCTTGCAGGCAGAGAAGAACAGGCAGAACTACTGATCCCATTAAGTGTACGTTCTTTATGTCTGGTAAATGCGTTGAATATCCAGCCCTCTGAAGGTGTCTGTTATGGAAGAGTCATAAGGTAGCTCAAGTTATCTAATCCACTGCTTCATTCAGAGTAAGGGCTATCTTGAATCAGGTTGCTTAGGGTCCTACGCCACCAAGTTTTCAGTGTTTCTAAGAATGGAGATTGCACAAACTTTGGGTAGTGTTTTGTCCTGGTTTCAGCTGGGATAGAGTTAATTTTCTTCCTAGTAGCTGCTGTGTTCCAGACTTAGTATGAGAATAATGTTGATAACACATACTGGTTTAGTTGTTGCTAAGTAATGTTTGTATTAACTCAGGGACCTTTTCAGCTTCCCTTAGAAGGTGAGAGGGACCATAAACAAGACAAGCTGGTCAAAGAAATATTCCATACTATAGACCATTCCCTGCTTGGGAGTGTCTGATCAACTGACCATCAGGTGGTGAGAGCAATTGTATTGCATCACTTTAGTGTTGCAGTAGTATTCTTTACCCTTTTTTTTTCTCTTCCATTTCCATTGTCTTAAACTATCTCAACCTGTGAGCTTTTGTGATTCCTCTTGTCCCTTCCCTAAGGGGAAGGAATGGGGAGTGAGTGAAACAGCTGCGTGGTCCTAGTGGCCAGCTGGGGTTAAATCACAATATCTTTTCAAAGTGAGAGCATTTAAATATTGACACACTTTACAGAATTTCCTTTTATGTGACTTGCCTATTAACTCACTCACTAAACACAAAGAATAACTCCAGCTCCAATTACCTGCTGAGGAGTATAGCAAAGATAAAGACAGCACTAAAATTTCTGTCTTCACCCTCTCTTCCTAAAGTTGTATAGGCCCTGTGGTGGCCTTTGCTGGACTTGCTCCGCTAAGGCAAATGAATTGTACAGGACAGCCACAAATGGAGTGTTGTACTCCAGTGGAGTCACAAAAATATCAAACACAGAGGAATAAACACTTCACCAATCTCCTGGTTACGCTCTGTTTGAAACAGTTCAGCGTAGTTTGCCTTGTTTGCAGTAAGGGCTCACTGCTGACTTAAATTACAGACCCTAGAGGCCTGTTGTGCCAAACTGGAACCTAGCCAGCTGGTCACCAGCCTCTGCTGATACCTGGGGTTGTGCCAGGTGCAGCAGTTTGCTTTTACCTGTGTTGAACTTCAGTGAGTTCCTGTCAGTGATGTTCTGTGGCCTGTTGAATGTCCTTCTGAGTGGCAGCCCTGCCCTCCAGTGCAGCTGCTCTCCAAGTTCTGTATGAGCTGTGGACTGGCAGAGAACATGCTTTGTCCTGTTATTCAGACAATTAATAAAGATGTTAAAAGTATCAGCTCAGTGTTGACCCCTGAGAAATGCTACCAGGAGACAGCTGCCAGTTGGTTTTTGAACAATTGATCACAAACCTTCCAGGCCTGGCAGTTGAGCTGATCTTTCCACCTGTGTTATTGTTCCACTTTTCCATATTTTAAAAATACCATTTTAAAGATAATATAGGAGACTGTCAGAAACCTTGATAAGTCTGACTACTCTAACGTCCTGTGCAGTGTGTTATCTCATCACAGAAGGTAGTCAGGTTGATAAAATGTGACTTGTACTTGGCAAGTCCTGCCTGTTCTGTGTCACATTTTTGTTCTTCAGGATGTGGTTTCCAGGAGAATTTTCCCTGTAGTCTTAGTCTTTCTGGGGATGGGTTATGCTGACTGGCTTGTAGTTCCCCAGCGTCTTCTCCCCTTGGTCTTGAAAATGGGCATGGTGGTTTCTTCCAGTCACCAGGAACCTTCCCCCTGTCCCCTGTGACTTTCCAGAGCTAGTATTGGTCTTGCAGGTGACATCCATCAACACCTTTGGCTTCTATTTGGTACTGTGGATGCTACCATCTCATCTGTTGTGCTGCTTCATCGTCCTTCCCTGCCCCCGACTCTGCCACTAGTCATAGGGACCAGGAAGGCTAGAGTGCAGACCTTAACAGTAAAACTTGAGGCAAAGTTATTGAGTCTCTTAGTGTCTTCTCTGTTACTTGATGCCGTGTCCTATTGAGCTGGTCTCACATATTCGTTGTCCTTCCTTTTGCTTTCAGTCTTATATTTTCCTCAGCAAAATGAAGAAAAATAGATGGATGCTTGTGTCCTTCAGCTTGGCCCCCAGAGCCTCATATTGACTCTGGATGTGCAGTATGGTTGGTGTCCCGGTGTGTGAGCAGCAAGTGGTGACAGCCTGAGGGCAAGCCTTGGCAGCTTCTCTGCAATATCCCAGATCTAAGTCACTGTGAAGCACCAGAGCTTGTGAGACATGAAGTCTGATTAGCACCTGGAGGTTGTGAATGGTTAGATAGGATTTTAACAATGAAAACTGATAGCTTGCTTTGCTTCCTTCCTCCTTTCCCATCTTACCTATTACAGTAAAGATTGGTTATAGCAGGAAATCCTGTTTATTTAGAGGTTAGTCAGGACATCATGGTACTTTAATGGCACGACTAGCATAGGAAGAAGATTAGCTTAGCTGTGGAGTAGAGTTCCAGTTTCTGGAATCAGGAATACATTTTGTGCTATGTTGTCAGCTTACATGGAAACTTGCAAAACATGCTTTACTTATCCTTGAATTCCCTGTGTCTTGTGACAACAAGACCTACAGGTATTTAACACCTGCATTGCGGAACACCACCCCATATCCTTGCTCATCCTCTAGAATTTCACAGTTGATTGTGTGCTAGATGAGCAAGCAGGAACGTGGTTTCTATAATGAGCTTTGTTAGGAAAATATGTATCTTTCTATGGTCCCTTTTTGATTTCGGGTGTGTTGATCTGCTGGAGGATAGGTTGGCTCTGCAGACGGATCTGGACAGGCTGGACCAATGGGCTGAGGCCAATGGTGTGAGGTTCAACAAGGCCAAGTGCCGGGTCCTGCACATGGGTCACAACAACCCCAAGCAGCGCTACAGGCTCGGGGCAGAGTGGGTCGAAAGCTGCCCGGCAGAAAAGGACCTGGGGGTGTTGGTGGCCAGCGGGCTGGATATGAGCCAGCAGTGTGCCCAGGGGGGCAAGAAGGCCAACAGCATCCTGGCCTGGATCAGGAATAGTGTGGTGAGCTGGACTAGGGAAGGGAGCATCCCCCTGTACTCGGCACTGGTGAGTCCCCACCTCGAGTGCTGTGTTCAGTTTTGGGCTCTTCACTACAAGAAGGACATTGAGGTGTTGGAGTGTGTCCAAAGGAGGGCTACGAAGCTGGTGAGAGGTCTGGAGGAGAAACCTTACGAGGAATGACTGAGGGAACTGGGGTTGTTTAGCCTAGAGAAGGGGAGGCTGAGGGGAGCACTCATCCCCCTCTACAACTCCCTGAAAGGAGGGTGGAGAGAGATGGGGGCTGAGCTCTTTTCCCTGGGGACAAGGGATAGGACAAGAGGAAACGGGTTCAAGTTATGTCAGGGCAGGTTTAGCTTGGATATCCAGAAACATTTTTTCACTGAAAGGGTTATTAACCATTGGAACATGCTGCCCAGGGAGGTGGTGGATTCCCCATCCCTGGAGGCGTTTAAGAAAAGGGTAGATGTGGTACTTAGGGACATGGTTTAGAAGTGGTTTTTGTCAGGGGAGGTTAATGGTTGGACTTGGTGATCTTGAAGGTCTCTTTCAACCTCGTCAATTCTATGATTCTATGATTGTTGCATTCTTCATTTGGTACTTGCTGGGAATGACTTTCTTCTAAACTTGCCTGTGTTCTCAGTTTAGTGAAAGAATGCCCTGATGCATAGATCAGATCCATAGACTCCTTGAAGAGCCCCATATGCTTAGTTTCATATTCTAGAGACTGACAAACTATCCAGGGGATGAATGCATCCGTATAAACTTGCCACTGGACACAGACTTCAGTGGGGAGGTAATACTCAAGTTTGTTCTATATGGTATACAAGTATGCTATGATATACTTGGAGCAGATAGATGTAATTGGGGAGCAAGGAGGGAATAGCCCTGTGTTACCTATGCTTCATTTTAATTTAGGATTTATGAAGTAGCATGTCTGATAGCGTGGTTTTAGAGTTACTGAGAGGAGTCCTTTCGTTACTGAGAGGAGTCCTTTCAGAAACTTCTGAGACTATTCCTTGTGACAGCTATGGATCAATGTAGTTGAAATCTTCACTGCAAGAATGTAATTTTCCCCTCGTAACTCTTTTGCTGGGAATAAAGCTTCACTCCTTAGTGGGTAGATGCTTCACCCAAGAGTTAAATCCAAGTTCTCCTGTGCAGAGATTTATGGAGTACAGTTTGCTGCAGTATTAGAAAGGAAGTTGATATTTATATCAAAACGGTAAAGTTGCTCTGAAATTGGTCTTCTCATATTAAATGTCCTGGTTTCTGTTGGGATAGAGTTAACTTTCTTACTAGCAGCTGCTATAGAGCTATGGTTTGGATTTGGGATGAAAGCAGCATTGATAGCACGCTGATGTTCTCAGTTGTTGTTAAGCAGTCAAGTCCTCTTACACTCCTCATTGCACACTGCCAG
Source organism: Rhinoptilus africanus (assembly GCA_013400135.1). Taxonomy (NCBI): domain Eukaryota; kingdom Metazoa; phylum Chordata; class Aves; order Charadriiformes; family Glareolidae; genus Rhinoptilus; species Rhinoptilus africanus. The sequence continues at coordinate 29,449 of VXBO01003909.1, forward strand.
CTGGCTGGAAGTGCACAAAAAGTTGTGAGGAGACAAGCGGGACAGCTGACCCCAAGTGACCAAAGGAGTTGTACTGCATCGTTAAAGATGGCAAACTGAGATATATATGCAAACAAAATAAATTTTATTTTCATTTATAATGGTGTGGTCAAGCTAAAGGATACAAAATAAAACTTTATCTTGATTGATAATGGTGTGTTCAGGCTCAAGGACATTAATCAGGCCATCTACTACACAGTATAAAAACTATAGCTGCTATTCATTACAATTATCGTTTACTAGATCAATAGTTCAAAGCTGGCTTGATAAGTTATGATTTTATAGAGATTGGTGTTACTCACCCAAGTGGTGAGCAACTGTGGGTTGCTCTCTTTCGCTCAGCCTTGAGGGGTGACCCTGCAGGGTGTCCCCGCTCAAGGGCGGAATCCCAAACAGACCTGTGGGTGGGAGTGTGCTGGAATCTCTCCTGATCAAAGATGAGACTAAGCTTTTATAGTATAAAGTGATTGATGTCAGTCATTTGTTGCTAAGCCAAACTGTCTTGCTCAGTGAAACACTGTTTTATTATTGTTATTCCTTTGTTCCTCCTGAAAATACCTGGTTTCGCATCCTACCCTGTGACATTTATTTTGGGGCTGCTGCATCAGCCTAATCTTTAGTGTCCTTCAACACTAGGGACCGCATGACCTCTTCACATCTGGTAACTTTCCACCAGAAGATTCTATCAAGTGGGCAAAGTTCAGGATAATGCTAGGCAGAGTGTCCTGCTACAGGAATGTTCTGTGCCATATGACATCATGCTCATGGTAGAGGGGGAAGGAAGCTGGGGTAAGAAGGAAGGGGGGACGCCTGCAGTGATGGTATTTGTCTTCCCAAGTCACTGTTGCGTGTGATGGAGCCCTACTTCCCTGGAGATGGCTGAACACTTACCTGCAGGGAAGCCATGAATGAATTCCTTGTTTTGTTTTGTTTTGCTTTCATGTGTGGCTTTTGCTTTACTTATTAAACTCTCTTAACCCATGAGTTTTCTCACTTTTACTCTTCTGATTCTCTTCCCCATCCCTACTGGGGGAGTGAGTGAGTGGCTGTGTGGTCCTAGCTGACAGCTGGGGTTAAACGTCAGTATCTACTTCATTAAAGAACATCTATCTAATGATTAAATGCCAAGATGCCCTTTACTGTTAATCGGAAAGTCTTGTGTATTTTCACGGCAGATTCACTTGGTTGTAGAAAGTAACTCAGGAACTTGAAAAACACTCCTTGTGTGTTGCAGCTTGGAATGTGGTTTATTGCTGTCTTTTGACAGCCCACGATACAAGGCTCTTTGGTTACTCTGGTGTTCCCAGTGGTCATAGCCTTAGCTGTGATAATTCAGAACATGGAATTGATTCCGGTATTTAGAGAGGATACAACAGATGATAGGGAAAGCTGAGGCCAATAATGGTGTTTAAAGTACTGCTGACTTAAAGCATAGCTCATTAGAACTAGGGGACATTGTCACATCTTGAACTAATTCTTAAACTTAAGATGTGTTGTGACTCATGTGAGCAGCATTTTTACTGAACATGTAGCCACAAATTGCCTACAGTAAGTGGGCTTCAGTTTGTCAGTGTTAGGAAATTCTGCATGGTGACATTTTAATTGTTTCAATGCAAGTCGCCCTAGATCAGTTCTGCTGCTGGGGACATTAAGGGCAAAATCTTTGCTTTTTCTTCTGTGTTAGACTCCAAATTCTTTTTGTGCATAACATCTCTCTTTTTTTCTTCCCTCCTTTACTCCTTGGATTTCCAGAACTAAAAGTGATAGGGCCTTGATCACTCTGGGTGTTGTGCTATGTAGGTGGGTTTGGTGGATGAGCTTCCACTGTAGACCTCGTTGGTGTGGGGAGTCTGTGTCAGCCTTTAGACCATCAGAACTGTCAGGATGGGAAATCCATGGTTCTTAGAATACAGGTGCTAGACATGGATTAGTTTCTAAGGAAATGTTGTATCTGTATCCAGTAGACTGATATTTTCATCTCAAATTATTTATTTCCAGTTTTGGTCTGGATTGTGAGTGTTGTACAGCAGACTGTTGTGGATGTTGTGCACTGCTTTCTCTTTCTTAAGTTCCCTGAAACTTCTTGCATCTCTAACCACCAGGAAACCTCCGTCTTCATGTGACCCCTACCTCTTTTGGTAGATAAGTCTTTTCTGAATGTCTCCCACTGCACTACTTTCTGTGTAGCTTAAGGATATTTCCCCCCCTGCTTTCACACTCCTTGGAGTAGTGAGTGACAGTTCTAATAATTCTGACTGGCTTATCTCAGTAGTGTTAATGCTAAGTGTAAAACTTTACTCAGCATTTTGTTACTTATTTTAAACCTCATTCAGATTTCTTAATTGACACTAAATGCTTTGCTACAAAATCACCCTTTGTCTTTTATACAATAATTTTTGTAATTTTATTTATATATGTACATGGCAAAACATAAAAATTCCAGAAGAGTTACAACTGCAGTATACACTTTTTGAGTTAAGCCATTTCAGTTAACTTTCAGTACTTTGAAATTGGGAAGTTTTGCTGTAGGATTAGATAAGTGAAAGGACATACTGTTAAAACCCAATGCAAACGTGTCAGAACAGTAATGACTTAAAAGAATGGTGTGAAATTATTAGAATATAGTCAAGTATTAGGACAGATGATGTAAAATTGCATTGGTTTACTGTGTAGCAAAGACTTTAAATGACTTTGGTTTTTTTTTAACATTTTGTAGGATTCGCATGATGCTTTACTGGAATTTGGGAATAACAACCTCCAAATATTGGTGGATATCACAAGGGAAGGAGTATGGAAAAATCCAGTTCTTCTTAAAATTCTATCCCAGCAACCAGTAGAAACTGAGGAAGGTAAGAATAATTTTTAGAGATGATACGTGGTTATTAAGAAATTACTTGGTGTAGTTTTGGTGGGGAACCAGTGATTTGAAGTCAGAACAGAGTTGTATTTTTAAATTGCATTGTGCAGTAGTATTCATATGTTCCTAAACGATATTTATGATGGAACTCTCTCACTCTGAATAATGTGTCCTTGCTAATTCATCTCTGCTTGGGCTATACTATCCCTCAGTTTGAATATTTTGAAACTCCATTTTTCAACAGAATTATTTCTTTTTTTCCATCATAATAATATGGAAATTTCACTTCCTGAGGTGATTTGTTCTTCATAACTCTGTGATTTTAAATGTTTTCCTGAATGCTTCACAAAGAGGAGTTGTGTGTGTCCACACATTTAAAAGGCATGTGGAGGAGCGACATGAGTGTGCATTTTTCCTTGATTAAGCTCTGGGCTGGGAACTTGTGTTTAGACTATGGAAATAAGATCTTGAATCAGAAAATGTTTGGAGGTGTGGAAAAAGAGATTTTAGCATTATAATTTTTGAATGTCTTCTCTTAAATTCACCTCTCTTACTCAATGAAATTTTTTCATATCTGTTGGTGGTACCATTAAGTATTTGCAGGTATTTCTTTTAACTGTTCCATTAACAGTACATCAGACCACAGTTTACCTCAGTGGCAGTCTAAAGTTCAAAATAATGTACAGGGGAAGAAGAGCTTAAAATATTTTGTTAAACATTAAAGGGATTTTCAGGCAAGCTTTCTTCTATTGCAGAATCCTTCTTTCTGGCTTTGGGTAGCCTCTCTTTGAGTTTTGTTACATTACTACTTCTTAATAAATGAGAAACACGTTAAGGTTATTTGAGAAGGTGTCATGGAATCATAGGGTTGGAAGGGACCTGAGTAGATAATCTAGTTCCACCCCCTGCCAGAGCAGGGTCACACAGAGCAGGGGGCACAGGAACGCGTCCAGGCGGGTTTTGAATGTCTCCAGAGACGGAGACTCCCCCACCTCCCTGGGCAGCCTGAGCCAGGGCTCTGCCACCCTCAAGGGAAAGAAGTTCCTCCTCAGGTTTAGGTGGAACTTCCTGTGCTTGATTTTGTGCCCGTTACCCCTTGTCCTGTCACTGGGCACCACTGAAAGGAGCCTGGCCCCATCCTCCTGACACCCACCCTTTAAGTATTTATAAGTGTTGATAAGGTCCCCCCTCAGCCCTCTTTTTTCCAGACGAAAGAGACACAAATCCCTCAGCCTTTCTCCATCAGAGAGATGTTCCATGCCCTCATCATCTTGGTAGCCCTTTGCTGTCCCCTCTCCAGCAGTTCCCTGTCCTTCTTGACCCGGGGAGCCCAGCCCTGGACCCAGCACTCCACATGTGCCCTCCCCAGGGCAGAGCAGAAGGGGAGGATGACCTCCCTCCACCTGCTGGACACGCTCTTCTTGATGCCCCCCAGGATGCCATTGGCCTTCTTGGCCATAAGGGTACATTGCTGCCTCATGGGCATCCTGTTGTCCACCAGGACATGTTGCTTCCTTGTGCTAGAAAGTATTAAAAAAAAAAAAACAAACCCAAAACAGACAAGGGTGGGCTGCAGTCTCTACTAGTCTTCACTTCAGGTATTCTGTAGTATGGCAGAAGCATTTGAACTCCAAGCAGCACTAAATCCCCTCTCCAACACATCTTGAAAAGAATAGCATTCTGTACTAACATCCTGTCTTGGAGTCTTTCATTTATCATATTGTTAGGCCATCTAATTGCACAGTTGCTGCTCTTAATGTATTTCTACTCAAAACGACATGCATTTCAAAATGGGTCCATATTACTGAAATCTTTCAGCTACTGAAGAATCCCTTACCTGCAGAGTGGTATTACAGTGAGGGCTAATGGTTAGCTAGCTTTGCAAAACTCCCTTTACCTGTTGCAAGCCAAGAGTTCTTCTGGAGGACTGGTGTGAATTCCAGTAGGAGCGATTTCCTCATATCCTGTGTGGACTCCATTAGAGATGAATTTGCTTCTTACACACAGGACTGGTTTTATCAATAGCTATATTACTGAATGCTGCTACGCCTCAGACTACCTCTTGACTTCAGCAGTAATAGGATAGGACTAGTTTGTTCGGTCCTTTGGCTTCTGAGTTGAAGTTTCTGCTGACAGAGATTGACTGACACATCTTTGACCATGTTGAATTGGACTAAGTGTATGTTCCCACTTCTGAGATCGCTTGGCAACCTTGAAACTATTCTTCATGTTCTTTATTTAGTACATAATTGTCTGTTTAGGTAAATGTGAATACATATACAAAGAGTTGTCCTCACTGGTCATTCTTCCATGTGGTGCAAGCAGAGGCAACAGGATGTTCATTGGAGCTCTTCTAAAATTTTCTAACTACACAAGTGCTTTCTCATACAGTCTGTAGTAGTCCATAGGCATGCTTAAACAGTCTGAAGGTGACTTTGGAATCTCTTGTTAGACCAGTCTCTCAAAGGAACGTTTCTCAAGTAAATCATAAAGTAAAGAGTTAGACATTTTAAATTAAGGGTAGTTCCAAGGAGCCGAATACCTGCCTAAAATGTTGCTTCTTACCAAGTGTCTTGCTTTTGTGGCAACTGTGGAAACATTCGTTTCGTTTCTTGCTTGCTTTCATGGTATCAAAGAGCAGATAAACTTGAGAAAAGTGTCATCCTTGTAGCCTGCTGACAGCAACATCGCTGCTTAGACATATCTAAAAGATCTTTCTACGAGCTTTCCAAGCTATCTGAATGTGTTAGTGAAGGGAACAGCAAGTAGTAGTAGAGCTCATGTGGCAGAAAGGCAGCAAGAGCCCCAAGGGAGACTGCTCTGCTCCTCCTGCTGCTCTGGTTTGCAGAAAATACTGTGAAAGTGGTGGATCAAAGCAGTAGTGTTATTAGTAACGGAAATGGGAAAATAGCGAGAGGGGAAATGGGGATATTTAAGAGCTAGAAATGCTATGAAGTGATGCTTCGGTAGTTAAATAACTGTGTCCTTACATTACAGAGGATGGAGGGGTTTTTATTTGGTTGGATTTGTTCTTGTTAGCCTCTTGGGAGACTAAGAACATATTGAACAGGTATTGAAAATTTTCAGGGGATTGTAGGAGAGAACATAAGGCTGGGAAATACAATGTAGGGCATAAGATTCAGTCTCCTCTAATTGTTGCCAACTATTAAATAACATTTCAGTATTATTCAGCGTGTTCAGTAATGCCTTTCATGAGTCACTGTGAGTCATACAACTCTAAAATGTTAGAGGGAGAGAGAAGTAGATTGAGGGGATACGTAAAGTTTACTCTTTTCTCAGAAGACAAGATGAATGTGCCAGATTTGTGTACCCTACACTCTGGTGCAAGGCGGAATGAAAACTCTAAGAAATCCTGCTCTCTATCCCAGCAAATTATGGCATGGAAAATCTTTTGACTCCTAAATTGTGCTGCTAATGTAACTGGTTTATCTTCTTGACATCATCAGACAAGTGTAGTTAAGTGACTACAGAAGTTATTTCTGAAACAACAAGTGATCCACGAAGCTGTATCATACTGTGTGTTATGATTAGTAAAATCTTACTGGCTGTGTTTTACTTCTATTTCTTTGTTCAGTCCCTCCTTTTCTCTGTGCCAGGGAGTCAGATGCTGCTGTGATATTGTTTGGCTCGCAAAAAGTCTGTCTGGGTAGCTGGAATTACTCTTTTTGCCTTGTGTAGGACATGGTTGGAGCTGGGATTAAGCAGTTACCTCTAGATGCCTACTGGGTTAATTTTTTACCTTCAGAATAATACCAAGTAAATGCTTGTAGCTGTAATAGGAGATATAAGTCAGTGATTAGTTACTAGGTTTGTCTGCCTTCTCTTGCTTGTGTGACCTCTTCGATCTGTGTAAACTTCTCTTCTGACTGCCAGGCTCAATTTGATAAAAATAGCACGAATCAAAGTGCACTTTCTACAGGTCACAGCAGTGGTGACAGTTCTGCTGTTAGGCACCTTGAGTAAGGGTTGCAGAAATGGCTCTAGCACAATGGTTTTGCCGTCGTTTTACTCAAACTGCCATTTTATTCTTCTGTACAACAACAGTTTCACAGAGTGTCTTCTGAAGAGGTGTTGTAAATTAATGTGATTTCAGTCATGAAAAACTTAGGTTTTTTGAATAGCTTGTTATTTCATGCTTTTTGTGGTGTGTGTCTGAAAAGCATTCATAGTTTTGCTGTTGTGGGCCACTGGTAAGCGAGAGGTGAGAGATCAATGTGCTCAGTTGGAGCTTGTTTTGTGAAATGGTAGTGCATGTTAATGGTAATCAGATCATTATTTGAATTGAAGATCTTGAAAATGTGACATGTCTCTCTTGATTAGAGTTCTTAATTATTTTTTTTAAATGCACTGCCCCTGAAAATAAACTGGTATCAACTGTAAATTGTTGGAATGAATTTAGTAAGCCATGAGTTTCATAGCAGCTTAGGTTCCGTCTGCTGTGTCTATGGCTGTTAATAAATAAAACCGCCCTGTGTCTGGGGTAGTTGTTGCTGTTTTGTACTGTCAGCTCACTCAACATGGTTGGTTTGGGTGTGAATATTTGCTTGAGGAAAGGGCTGCTAAAATGTCATTGCTGCTTTTGCCTTTCAGATGACTAAATGATACGAGCATCCCACAGTGAACATAATAGCTGCTGTTCATCAGTCTTGACCCTTCAATGTTCTTCTATGCCTGAGAAAGCTAACTTTAATACTCTTATTTCCAGATAATGTTTTTGGCTTAACAAATAGTACCATTCAGGAAGACCAAAAGGGTTAGGGTGAGCTTGTTGCTGTGTGCAGCATATGAATACCGACATCTTCGTATGTCTTCATTGACATGAGTTGGTTTTTAGGAAAGCTGAGAGAACTCACCATCACACTGCTATTGTAGTATACACAGACCTCTATGTCATTCGTGCATGCTTAATGTACTGCACTTTAGTACGTTGTTATCCTGTTCCAAAGGTATTTCAGTGGAAATGCTCACCAAGCTGCTGTTTCTCTTGAAGATTTCTCATAGTGACTGCAGAGTCTTTTCATGCCTTAATTTATACTGCAATATTGTGAATACAGCCTTTATAACTTAAGTTCATCTTATATTACCAAGTGGTTTGGGTGAGAGGGGAATCTCTTATCCTTACTTTTTGATCCTGGGAGAAGAGAGCCCTTTTGATATGTGTAGAGTTTGAAACTGCACTGACCCTTTACTAGTCTAAAGGATTTGGAGGAGGGAAAGGATGCAAGGTGTCTTTGCGCTGATTTTCATAGCAAGGGTGTTTTAGTCCTGAGATGCTTGGTGGAACATTGGGACAGAACAGACAACAGCAGGAGGTGTAGGAAGAGGAGGAACAAGAAAATATGTTCATGGACATGTTTGGAAACATAACAGATGTAGGACTGAGTACAAAACTAGGTTCTCTGAGGCGAAAACAACTGTTCTGAGGAATAGGCAGCAAAATGAGGTTTTGTTCCCTTTTGAGGGAAAGTGAGGTGGTTGTTGGCAGGCGGCTGGAAAAGAATAGACATGCCAGAGTAAAACTAAGTGCTAAAATAGAAATAAATCACTAGTCACGTATCTGATTTTTGCTTCTCCCTTCATCATTTACATCTGCGTGACTGGAGGAGCTCAATTTGTCTTCTGCATCCCTGGCAGAGTTCAATATGTCCTTGCCCAGGTGGGGAGCGCTGGGCCCAGGGCACAGACCTTCCACCCATGGGGGAGGAGCAGAGGCACAGGCTTACTGGCCATTCCCAAAGATTGCAGCAAGTTGTGACCCTCTTGTCCACACCAACAGTGAGTCAGCCTCCTGCATTTCATTAGCAAGTTTCTCATCTGTACTTAAAGATTAAAAATGTTGCTGTTAACCTGAAAGTATTTAATTTGTCTGGATGACTGCAGGTACACTTAAAGCACTTCCCATGTCTTGACTAGCTGGCTCTGACATGTCAGTAAAAACGTCATTTGAGCAATTGCCAAGCGTGTGTCTAGCTATGTAATAAGAAACAAGAGGAATCTAAATCATTTTCAGAGCAGGTAAATAGAATATCTTATTTTCCTATTATTTCTTTTATTTTTCTCATGGACCTCAAAAATATTTTTAATTATTCTATGAGCCGAGAGCTGAAGAAATAGGGACTACAGAACTGTTTTGAATGCTTGTGGGCACTAAAATCCATTATTGACATGTCCCTGAATAGTATGCTTCACCTGGGGTAGATCACTTTTTTCTGATGTTGAGTAAGAAAGCCTTCTTAGAGTTCTTCCTTAACAGTGATCTCTTGGACACCTTGTTGCGGTAGCAGTCTCTTACATCTCAGAGGATGGATATTGCAGCATTGTTAGTTTTTCTTGGTAAATTTTCAGGCAGAGTAACATATACAGATATAACATTTAAGAAAGAGAGGAGGCTTGTTTCCTAGCAACTGGAGATCTTACTGCAGACTCTGTCTTGGTCAGACAGCTTTTTTTACCTTCTCTGTTGAAGTTACTGTGATGTGAAGTGTCAATGTCAGCTGTGTCAAGAGTTTTCCGCTCCGAGGTTTTTCCTGTGAAAGATGAAAACCAGTACCATAGACTTGAATCTTAAGATGGTCTCTAATGGGCCACTAAGTAAACTTCTGCAGAGTACTAATTAGACTCTCTACAAGCCTGTAGTGTGTACTTGGAGTTTTCTGTTTAGGTGCACATGATAAGCCTTCTGCCAACTAGTGTAGTGTCTGTTAGAACATGGTTTTTTTCCTTTTTGGTCTATAATTTAAGTGCACAAAGCATGATAATTTTCTTGTTCTGTGTTAGGTACAATCCTTTCAGAAATTTATACTATTAGCTTCTTAGCTACCAATCTCACATGGTATAATAAGATTGTAAAATAGAGAAAATATTTTTTATGCAACAACTCTTCCAATAAGTTGTTATTCTAAAGCAAACTTTCTTTTTTTACTAATACAGAGTCCCTTGCAGGCTTTACAGGTAGCTGCTGCAGAACACTGGTTCTAATATATGTTTTATCAGAATGTCTCGGACGTTTCCATAATTTCTTCTACAGATCTTCAAAGAGTTTTTTCCTTGGTTGATATGTATTATTGCATGCAGTATAAGAATGTATTGACTCCTCTCTTTTTAATTGTCAAGGGTCTTTTGAAGTACATACAGATCTGGAGACTAGTATCAAGCCTTTCTGTAGATGTTTATGTTAAGCTGGAAATAGCACTATAGCTGTCTGGAAGCATACTGTTTTGTCAGCTAAGGCAAAGTACGTGTACTTTAGCAAAGCTTTTGATGCTGACTCTCGCATTATCCCTCTGGATAAAATGTCCAGCATACAGCTAGAAAAGTCCGTAATACGTTGGCCGAGCAGTTAGTTGATGGGTCAAGCTCAAAGGGTTATAGTAAATGGGGTTACATCAGGCTGGCGGCCAGTCACCAGTGGGGTCCCCCAGGGCTCAATTTTAGGGCCAATGCTCTTTAATGTTTTTATAAATGATCTGGGTGCAAGAGTCAAATGTACATTAGGTAAGTTTGCCAATGATACTGCATTAGGAGGAGCTGTGGACTTCCTCGAGAGTAGAGAGATCTTACAGAGATCTGGATAAACTAGAGACCTGAGCAATCACCAGCTGCGCCTGTCATGTGCTAATCCCAGTTATACGTTCAAACTGGAGGATGAGAGGCTGGAGAGCAGCCTCGTGGAAAGAGATCTAGGGGTTTGGACTGATGGCAAATATCTTACTGAGTCAGCAGTAAGCCGTGGCAGCCCAAAGGGTCTCCTGGAGTGCATCAAGCACAGCATCATGAGCTGGTTGAGGGAGGAGATTGGGAGGACCCACCTTGAGTACTCTACGCAGTTTTTGGCACTGCAGGAGAAGAGCAGCATCAAACTATTGGAGCGTTTCCAGAGGAGGGTGGCCAAGATAGTGAAAGGCTTCAAAGGCAAGACGTATGAAGAGAGTCTGAGTTCGCTTGGTTTGTTCAGCTTGGAGAAAAGGCTGAGAGGGGTACCCTCGTTGCAGTCTTACAACTTCCTCAAGGCAAGGTGGAGGTGCTGGTCTCCTCTCTCTGGTCACCAGCATCAGGACACGAGGAAATGGAATGAAGCTGTGTCAGATGGGACATTAGGAAAAGGTTCTTCACTGGGAAGGGTCGTTGGTCCCTGAAACAGGCTCTCCAGGGAAGTGGTCAGGGTACAAAGCCTGTCGGAGTTCAAGGAGCATCTGGACGATGCTCTTAATAATATGGTTTTAGTGTTAGGTAGTTCTACAGGAACAGGGAGTTGGACTCGATGATCCTCATGGGTCCCTTCCAACTTGAGGTAGTCTGTGATTCTGTAAGTACCTGGGAAGAGAATCAAACTAAATCTGTGAGGTTTTTAATCGGATTAAGTTAATTTTACTTACTGAAGTGTATTTTTATAAGTATTTACAAAATACTGTATTTTGTACCTGAAGTTACATTTTTACTATTGAATTAGTTCAAGTTTCATAATGATCGGTCGTACTAGGTTGATCTAGAGCATAATTAAACAGTTCTTCTGAAGTACCACAAAGATAAGGTTATCACCCTCCACTTAATTTTGTGTATTTTGGTACTATGTGAGGTTTTAAAAACTTGGGTGGAAAAATCTTCAGTAGAAAAGTACGTAATGCTTTGGTTTAAATACTTCTGGTTCCTTGGAATAGGAAGCTACAATTAAAAGTTGAAGATTTTGAATCTCTTCTAAACTGCTGGTATCTTGCTCAACATTCTGTATGGTCTGATAAGTGTCCTTTAGCCACTGCTGTGGCATACTTACTCATTGATAGAGGCTATCTTAGGGTTGGGGGGGTGGGGGGGTGGCATCCTGTGTCTGTTTTCTATAGCCCAGCATTCTCTTCCCTACACAGTTGATCTGAATTTGGGAGAAAAGATTTCATTTATTGCTGTCACTTTTTATCGTACCTAGGGTTTCCAAGGAAAGCTGACCATATAAGTTTGTAATAAAATAAAGTGTGAATGCAAATGCAATGAGACAATTTCAGTTAAGCGTCAGCTGTCAATTGATGTATTCTCAAAGACTTTTTTTCTTTTCCTAGCAAATAAATTGATTACACGAGAAGGGCCTTCCTTTCTGCAGATGCGAATAAAACATTTGATGAAGTCAAACTGCATCCCACAAGCTACTTCCTTGTCAAAACTGTGTGCAGATTCTGCAGAAATTGCAAATGTTTCATCATTTCGCCAAGCCTACATCACGTGTGTGTGTTCTATGCTGCCTAATGAAGACTCCATTAAGGAGGTTGGTAATCCATAGTCCCTTTTTAATGTATATTTATCAAGCATTTTGGAATTTATTTCTGCAGTAGTAAGGACTGAAGATGAAGAGTGAAGCTGTTGCAACCGAGCTCCAAAAGAGGAATGATCTATTGCAGACTGCAGTAGGAAGGAACATTTGTATTAACTGCTGGTGTAATAAGTCTGTATTATATGCTTGCATTCAAGGTCAGATGTGTTTCGAAGGTTAAAATAAAGCTTGTAACTTTAGTTCCCCTTGAAAGCAAAATACAATTGGAAAGCTGTCTTTCCTAACTCTAATACTGGTGCTAGAGCAGTTACTTCTTTTCTAGTTGTTCTGACCTAGGAAAGAGAAGTTAAAAAAAACCAAAACCACAAAACAAAAAGAAACCCCTTTAGAGCTGTTGCTCCAGAACCCGAACTTATTTTTAGTAGTTAGTCTTCCTCTTACAGTAACAGTCATAGTAATGATTTCTGTTACCGCATTAAAGTTGTAACAACAGTCATACAGCTGTTGCCTCTTGATCTCACACATCTGTTATTTTATCAATCTCAATGTTCTTGTTAGAGTTGTATGGATTTGGTGGAGTTTAAAATGTGAGACTTGAACATTTTGAGTAAGCCTCTGTGAAACTGAGGGAAGCTTCACATATTTAAAAGAAATAATGCAACTCTGATGTCTGCACTTCCTGCGTGAGTGGCAGACTTGTTTGGAGTGTTCTTGTTTTACATGTAAATGTTTAAAGAGCATTCGTTTAAAAATACTTGTTTTGAAAAATAAATACTTGCATAGGTGTACCCTCAGACAGTCTCTTCAGTTTGAGCCAGATTCCCTTCAGTTTGTTGTACTGTAGGAGCAATTAATGCATTTAACAGCTCACTGCATACACAATCTGTGTGCTGGAGGCATTGGGGACATATGGGTAAATGGCAACACTTTCTTTCATTGGATTGGCTACTAATGATGAATGACATAGAAATCACATTGAATTGTGTTCAGTTTTTGTTTCATTTAAGAGTTGTGAAGTGTAGCTGTGTCTGTTTTACCTACATACTCAGAAAAGGCTTTACTTGCCCATCAAATACAAAAGCTAGAACACAGATTGATGGATTGAATCAAATTATGAGAAGCACTTAATTAAACCTTTTATGGGAAAATGAAGCCACTTAGCATCAAAGCAGTGTCTTAAACCAGTATGGTTTACTGATTTAACTGAACCTGAAGCCAAACTGTGAAAAGTGTAAGGTCAGTGGTGTTAGTGCCAGAAAGTTGACATAAATAACTAGTAAAATGAGGATTTGCATGTAGTGTTTTTTGCTTGGTTGGTCATAGATATTGTGTAGCTGACACTCTTTCAAGAATTGATAAAATCTGAGACTTCTACAACAGTTTTATTTGTTTTCAGAAGGAGAGAATTATATTATATGTTCATGTCTTCAGGTGGAAAGTTATCAGGTCTAATGGTAAGTGGGGAAAAGAGATGGATAACAGATGAAAGATGAAGAGCTCAGAAAATGGCAGCTGTTGGAGAATGAGAGGTGGCAATGACCAAAAATGCAGGGAGGGAATTAACTGTAATAAAAGAAACAAAGGTTAAGTGAAATTTGAAGTTCAGAGTAGAATGGGGTAGATGGAGGACGACGGCTTAGCTAAGAAAGTAAGTGTTACAAAAAGGGTGGATATGAGTGAAGATAGCTTAGGGAGACTTGGAGAGAAAGAATTTGTTTTGGAAGATTAGACAGTCTACAGTCATCCCTTTCCAAGAACGGGAAGTGATTGGAATGGGTAGGTCAGGCTTGGAAGTTAAATTGCCGAGCTCCTAAAAGTTAAGCCTGGGAAACTACTTCTGTCTATAGGCAATAATGTGTATATATATATGTGTGTGTATATGTATATACAGAGGGTGGAAGCAAGGACAGTAAGCCTGGGAGGAATACAGAGAAACAGTCCAAGCAGCCAGGGACCAGGTTAGGCAAGCTAAAGCCCTGATAAAATTAAAACTGGCCAGGAACATCAAGGGCAACAAGAAAAGCATCTATAGGTATGTCAGTGATAAAAGGAAGGCCAGGGAAGATGTGGGCCCTCTCTGGAGAGAAAGGGGAGACCTGGTCATCCAGGATATGGAGAAGGCTGAGGTACTTTTTTTGTCTGTCTTCACGGACAAGGGCTCTAACCACGCTGCCTGCGTTGCAGAAGGCAAAGGCAGGGACTGGAGAATGAAGAACCATCCACTGTAGGTAAATATCAGGTTTGAGACCATCTAAGGAACATGAAAGTGCACGGGTCCGTGAGACCTGAGACATCTGTAGGTCCTGAGGGAACTGGCGAATGAAGTTGCTAAGCCACTTTCTGTTATATTTGAAAAGTCATGGCAGTCTGGTGAAGTTCCTACTGATTAAAAAGCAGAAATGTAACCCCCACTTCCAGAAATGGAAGAAAGGAAAACCTGAGGAACTACAGGCCAGTCACTCATCTCTGTCTGGCAAGATCATGGAGCAGATCCTTCTGGAAACTCTACTGAGGCACATGGAAAATAAGGAGGTGGTTGGTGACAGCCAACATGGCTTCACTAAGGGCCATGTGAAATGGTGCCTGACAAATTTGGTGGCCTTCTGTGACAGGGTTACAGTGTTGGTGGATAAGGGGAGAGCAACAGACATCATCTACGTGGACTTACGCTAATAGTTTGACACTGTCCTGCATGACA
>VXBO01003911.1:1470-24926 GCA_013400135.1 Rhinoptilus africanus
AAGGCACCTGGCTGAGATGAGGACCCTAGATCAGAAAATAGGCATATTTGCTGTTTGCAGACCTGGACATTGACTTTTCGTATCCTTCTGGTGCATAATGTAGTGAAGTAAATCCCTGTCCCTACAGTGAGGGTAGAAATGGGGGAAGGAATTGCATGCTCAGACTTGAATCTTGTGAGAGGGGTTTCCAAAACAGTTTCACATGACATCACAACTCTGTTTGAAGTGGTCCTCACTTGGATAAAAGATGTTGCAACTTACTCATGTACCTACATAACTCAAAGGTATTTGATATCTTTTATTTACTGAAAAAAAGATATTTTTTTTTTAATTTTAAAATGACTGGTATTCCTCAAACAGCTATGTTCTTCCCTCTCCTCTTCTAAGGAAACTAAAGGAATCATTATTACCCTCGATATTGCAGACTATTAAAATGCTTAATTCCCAGAAAATTTGAGGAATTAGTTAATGTACTTGATGCTAATTTTGCTCACTATCTTCAAATATCATCGTCTCTACAATACACTCCATTTAAAATGTTAAATTAACTCCATACATGTTCTTTTAACTGATTAGTTGTGCCGTTTTCAAAACTCCAATTACAGCAGCTGATCAGGGCTGAAGGGAACTTACGGAGCCCACCCTGCAGGATACAACTTTTTATTCAGAGATATTCCAGGATGAGCTTTGCAATGGGAACATCACAAACAGTGTAGGTGATGCGGTGAACCAGAATACCTGATTTTTATGTGCTCCAGCTGGTCCTCCCTTTTTAAGCAAAGTATCCTTTTTTTTTTTTTCCCCCCCTATCACTCTCTCTTTTTCATTACTTGGACCTCTCCACTTTGCTTGGGCAAACCTTTGAAGTTCAAAGTCTGCCACGTTCTATGTGTCAGACATATGATGGGTGGGAGAAGAGGGGGTTTTAACTTCAAAGACCAGTCCAAGGAAAGACTGGCTGGGGCAGAACAACAGATATTCAGAAGAAAACAGCTTATTCTCCTCGAGGGAGACAGGAAACTTTTCCAAGGGAGCGCTCTCTTTCAGCTCTTTTTAATCCATGGGCAGAAAAATTGTATCCAAAGAAATATCAGTGAAAACAAAGGTTCAGACAACAATTTATGGAAAGTGTTACTGTTTAAACTGTAATTTGGGAAGCCTTAGCAAATGTTTCAGATTCTGTGGCTCTTATGCATATGCAGCTCAACAGAAAATAAAAGAAAAATTAGCTGAAAAACTGTAAAACCAGATCTTGTAATCTGAGAAATGAAATCTTTGCATCTTTCATTGGAAAACAGGGCACACTCTATTAATCTTATTCTAAGAACACGAACATTAAAGTACTATATGAAATGTGATGCTTACAGAGAAACAAATAAATGAAGAGTGGGCATGAATTCATAAACAGAACTAGATAGGTGCCACTTCTGCTGATATACTTGATTTTTGTCTCTTTGTGAGCAAATCAATTCAGCTGTGGTAGACTACAAAACATATTTGAGATTGCCAAACTTGTTTTATACATTTGTTCCACATGCCAGGAGGTGAGAAGCTGGTGAGCATGTTCTTCCTCTGAGCATGTTCTTCCTCTAAACTCTCTTTTTTCCTCAAAACACTGTAACCAATAAGCCTACAATGACCTTCTAAAGCCTAAACCATGCTGATATCTACCTGTATCGCTCTAAAGGGAAAGGTGTGGGGTTTGTGTCAATGCAGAGAAGAACCTGACAAAATCCTGAACACTGAATCTTGCTTATCTTTAAGAATTAATATGCCATCTCTATTTTTTTAATGAACCATTTAACATTTCTTTATATTAGGATAAATGCCATATGAGATACACTGGACTGCAGGGGTTGATGTCTGAACTTTTCATACCTGAACAGCCTGATCTGGATTCTCCACTTGCGTCCTTTTGCAAAGCCACTATGTAATGACATTAGTACTGATATCGGCTGCTATGAAAAGCTGAATGTTGTGCTTTTCTCAAATTCATTTAGCTTTCGTCTCATTCATTCTCTTTTTTTCAATCTACTACTTCGAAATAAGGCCCAAGTCAACAGCTTATTTGACATTGGTGGTATGACATTTCATCTGCGGTTCCTACACCTGCTCAGTCTCCATTCACTTGTGCTATTGCCATACTCTGACTTGTTTGTTTAGCTCATGAGGACTGTCAGAACTACAGACTATGATTCAGCTAGACATGATTTGGCACACACAGTGACCACAGCATCTGCAAAAGTGCAAATATATCAAAGAACCTAAAAATATTTCAGTATTTTAATCTAATTTGCCTTGGGTAGAGATTTGTTAACTTTCAAAGAGTCAGTCCTAAGAATGAGATATCAGTACACAGTTCGAAATCAAGAAGATTAAATATATCCTGATTTCTAATTGCAGCTGTGTGCAGGGAAGGTGTGGCTGCCCCATCCCTGGAGGGGTTCAAGGCCAGGTTGGACGGGGCTTGGAGCAGCCTGGGCTGGTGGGAGGTGTCCCTGCCCAGGGCAGGGGGAGGAACTTGGGGGGCTTTAAGGTCCCTTCCCACCCAAACCATTCTATGATTCTGTGATAACATAGGGAGAGTTTGGTGATATTCAGATCAAGCATTATGTCGAAGTTTGTATTGGGTCCCAAACGTATCCTTCATCTTACCAATGTTATCGTATTGTCTCCTTTCTTTTTCTCTTTGCCTTCTCTGGCTACATCAGTGCTGCTCTCAGAAACAGTCTCAAGACTGACTGTAAATGTGATTTGCCTCACTTCCACCTACATTTTGTCTTTCTGCCCATCTTGCAGTCTACCAAGCCTAGTAACCAAGTGTATTAACACAGCAGGTATGTTTGGATGTGCAGCATCCTAAGTGCTTCACAGGCTTCTCCGGCCACGCTTGAGGCAATCTTTACAGTCTGGCAATCTGTGAGGCTAACACGTATCTTCAGAGTGGCATAAGGACTGCTTTTAGCACGGATACATCTGTGTGTCTATTCAGTGGTTGCCCAGCTTGGAAATACCAAGATCCAGACCAGTTGCTTACGTGTCTTCACTTCCAATAAGCGTCTCAGCTGCCAATAGTGACTGACCAGTACTTTAGGCTCCTCTTACTATTTCAGTGAAATGCCCTCCATGAACTACTCTTTGAAGACTAATTGTGTTTTACTTCTGGATTTGTGTGTGTGTTTTCCCTCCATTAATGCTTTCAGTGAATGTGACAGCTTGATGCTTCTAGATCAAGGATCTCTCCTCCTGTTCAGATAGGAGTGTTTCCAGTGCTGAAGTTGTAGTATTTAGATATTTTTTAAGTTTCAGGAGCTGTTGCAAATTTTGTATACTACCATAAAGCTGCTGAGCCAGCTTTGCATGTAACTGCAAAAACAAAAAGAGGGAATCTATACAAGAAGTTTTCAACACTGACACCCACCAGCTTTCTTCTAATACGCTGAAATACGTGTGCTCAGGATTACAAGAGAACAAGGTTCTGAAAAGCAAATCCAGAGTATTTCATTGTTTTATTAAAGGAAAACCTTTTATTTATTTTTTTTTTTTTTATTTGTAGAAACATGTGATGAGTCAACATTGTTTTGGAGGCATTTATTTCTGCAACAATTCAACAGTTGTGAATTTTCTGTGGGTAGAAGTAACTGGTTCTAAATATAAACCCACAAGTATTCTTGTCTTACTGAAATTATTATAGTTTTGTTCTTACTGTTGTTACCAACCTTGATTTCTCATTTCTTTTAACAATTAGAAGTAATGAAAATACACACACTCAACTAAGGTAAGAATTTTGTGTAAATGACAAAAGGATGAAAACTCAGTCCTCTGATACGCCTAGAGTCTGAGTAAGACTGCAAGTTGTGCTTATTTCATTTTATCTATGACAAAAATGAGTTTTGAGAAATCAGCTGTATTTTTGAGCAGTTTTCGTCATGCTGTGATTATAATTTTGTGTTTCGGTTTGGTCCCAAATATATCCTTCATCTTACCAATGTTATCGTATTGTCTCCTTTCTTTTTCTCTTTGCCTTCTCTGGCTACATCAGTGCTGCTCTCAGAAACAGTCTCAAGACTGACTGTAAATGTAGTTTGCTTCACTTCCACCTACCTTTTGTCTTTCTGCCCACCTTTCAGTCTACCAAAGCTAGTAACCAACCGTCTGAAATATTCACCTCTGCTCGATGTAGTGCAGTAAAGAACCTATTGAAAATACATGTTCAAACTCAAGACCCTAGTATTACTTTTTAATGAAATAACCTCAAAAAATAATTTTTCAGTTTATCAGTAGTAGTAACAGTAAGAGCAAAAGGAGAAATGCAAGCAGAGGTGCTGGTTCTTTGTCAAGGTATTTGGACTTGCCTAAGTAGGTGTGCAGTGTGCATTTGCTTTGAGATTACTTGGGAAATAGCTAAAAAACCCCACCAAAACTGTACCCTATGCTTGCTAGAAAATTATATATTAATTAAAGAGATTTTCTACTTGAGATCAGCAGAATCTAAACCCAAAATACCATTGCAGTGGATGGCACTCAGGCTTACCAGTTAGTAAGTTTGAGAGATTTATTGAAACAGCTGGCAAATCAACAGGAAAACGCTGATTTTGAAAAACTATTCTTTTTCAGAGAATCAGACCTATTTAGCTGCACTGTTAGAGATGAAGACAAAAACTGCATTAAAATATCATTGAGGGTGAGGCAGAAACTGAGCAAATCAACAGTTCTTATTTAAATCTGGCCACATCCAGAGGTATACCTTCCAATGAATCACGTGTGGTTCATTACCGGAGGACAGGACCCTCATGAATCTTTACAAACACAATATAATGCATTCATTTTAATTATTGTGGTGCAGTTCATTCAGGAAAATACATCTCCAATCATTCCAGTATAAGTAGCTTAGAAAAAATATTTATTTAAATGACAGATTTAGCTCCCAGCAGCCAGAGATATTTTTAAAAAGTTTGTTGCACATCCCTTTTCTAATCTTCATAAGTCATAATGGAGAGCAGGTAAAGTTTATAATTAACTTAAGTATTTGTCTACTTCTAAGAACAAATATAATTTAGGTGAGTTTCACTAAATCTAGCAGTTTTAAAGTTCTGTGGAACTTCAAGGCCATGTTGGAGGAATGGGTTATTTTCCTGTTATACTGTGATACTACTTTGTTTTTTCTTATTCTGGTTATCAATCTGCCACAGAAATCAGAAACATCAATGGATCCTTCTTCTTGATCCTTTTTTACTTCATAATCAAACTTAGTGAACATTTCAAAGACCCGTACATGCAACCTAGGAGTTCAGTATGCTGGAACTGACTATTATTTAAAATACATTGTATCCTAATTTTTTGAAAGATCTATAATTTCACCTCCACGACCAAATATGCATTAAGGATCATGATTTGTTTTCTCATCTGAACAGAGAACATTTTTTAGTAATTGATTCATTAGCACAGTCTCCAAACTCAACACAGTACCTGAACTTCTGGTCTTTTATACCACAGGAGGTAGTACTACTTTTACTATTATTGCCATCTTATAAAGTTGTCTTATTTCAATAGGGTATCTAAAGATACCCTATTGAAAATAGTCACTGACTGTAAAATATTTCTCTGTATACTGAGTACAGAGACCCACAGCTAGATCAACAGAAGGATTTGACAACTCAAGTCAACTTGGAACGAGTTTCTAAAGTTACAGAGCAAAATTTTTCACCCCACTGCCAGAACTTAGAGATGCTTTAAATCCACAGGTATCTAAAACTTAAGATGGAATTATTCTTATGTCTAAATTTATTCTTGTCTTCTGCATGCAGAAGGAGTAGGCAGAGTTGGGGTAGTGAGCTGATACCTGCTAAGACTGCTTGTAGACTCGTGGAAATGTAAGGCTGGAAGGCACCTCAAGAGGTAACTCAGGATATATGAGTCAGGGTAAGCGAGATCTTCCTTCTCTTTCTTCTGATAGGGGTGTCTTTTGTGTGTCTGGACATGCTCAGCATACAGGCACCAGACAGCATTCACAGAGTTACTTACTTCTGTGAAGCTACTTTTAACAACAGCTTCTACATTTCTGGGGACTTTCTTAGCCAACAAAATGGAGCTTATCCTGGTGCAAGCAGACTCAGTTCACTCTGCCAAAGCTCCTTTCCTTTGCAGATGAGCATCAGAGATTCACTGAGACTGAGAGGGGGTGAGCATGTTGCACTCTAAGCTTCATGGCTGGTCGCTCAACAAAGTGAAAAGGACCAGCTAACGTTTGGGCTGTTACATTAAAGATGAGTGCTTGGGAAAGAAACGTGAAGACATGTTTTCTTCTCTTTTTGATGTCAGAACCTTATTGTCCTACTGCAGGAAGGAACACAAAGGAAGGTGGGGGAACAAATGAAAGGAGAAAGCATCACTTGAGGTCATTTCTTATGTGTGCATGTGTGTGTGCGCGCAGATGCATGTATAACTGACAAATATCACAACAGCTTGTTTGACACAAGCAAAGCCTTCCCAGTTTCAAGAGGGAGCATGCAGGGTCTCCATTTCCCTCCTTCTTCTAAGCGTAGCCTGCCTTGCAGATTAACTCAGTCACAAGTCCTGTGCCCTTCTCAGCATGTGGTCCATAATGATTATTGCTCCTGACACATGAGAGACAAAGGGAGAAGGACTTATTGCAGCTTTTTCCTTCCCAAAATATTGGACGTGTGCTTGTCACAAGTGGCTGAATGAGGTTACTGCCTTTTGGGTTGTCATAATAACTTCTTGAAATGTTTTAAAATTCATTTTGCATGTATTGCTTTCTAATGAACTCATGCCATGCATTGGAAAGGAAGCAATAAATAGAACATGAATGGTAATTAATAGCCAATTGTTAGTCAAATTAGTGGATTTGGGAAAAGACTATACCCATTTTCTTATAATCATGTAGCTAGCTGCCCCCCCATAACTTTGATTGTAGATTTGACGGTACACCATAATAATATTCAAGGGGCCTTTTTCAACACACACTGAAATCTTGTTGCCATTTAAAACTGAATCCCCATAGAGTTCATTTGAAATTGTTTTACTTTGATAATGGCTTTATTAATGTGGTCTCAGTGGACTTGAAATGAGATTGTTTGACCATTGTAATGTGGTTTTCATAGGCTTGCAGTAAAATAATTTACTCTTGTAATGTGGTTTCCATTAGCTTGCACTAAAATCATTTCCCTCTGGTAATGGGATTCTCATGGATATTCACTTCAACTGTTTTGCCCTCAAAATGGTACAATGGGCAGCCTTGTGGTAAAGGACTCAGAGTATAGTGGCGTGGCGAGGGTGTTGCTAAACCAGCTGTGTCAGACAGAGTCTCCGATACAAAGATAATACTCAGCTCCACATTTCACCTAGGTTCAGCTGCATTTTTTTTATCTGCCTTGCTGTTTCCCTGTTCTTTTTCAGTTCATCTTAATCAGGACAGTTCTGACTTCATAAATCCCCATCTAAATATTTTTCATGTTTCAGTTGCTCCTGGTTCTCAAGGAAGAGGTACAAGGGACTTAGTCACAGCTAATTTTCCAGCAGAGGTGATTTCCAGGTCAATTGTTTGACTCTCTAAGGCAGTACAGGGGAGTTCTGGGCTGTTTGCAAGTGGAACAAAATTATCATTGCTCTACAGGGTCATCTTCCGCTCATAGATGACAGTAGAGAATAGCTATGTTCTTTGTTATTCACAACGTACCCTGGGTACCAAGATCCATAGGAGGGGAATGGAAATGGGATATACCATTTCTATACCAGTCAGGCGTTCGCTCACTGTGGGAAAATTCTCACTGGTAATTTCAGAGATACGTAGTGATTTTACACCTTTCAGATATATACAGAGAATTTGAGTACTTGTATTTCCCTTCCTTCACTGCCAGATACTTTTAGTACCTGTCTCACAGTCACTAAATAAATATAATTCAGTAGCATTTTGGAAGGATTTATCTTGTGAAAGTTCATTTCCTGCTCTCAGGACTAACTCTGTTTCTGTCAAAATTAGAAGACAAATGAAATTATTCCTACCAATGCCAGAAAACATTCAGGAGATTATATTACTGTTCCACCCATTCTGAGGATACAGGAAGGTTAAGGACTGTCAATCTGGCACATTTCATGAGTAACAAATTAAAACGCCAGTTAAGAAAAAAAAAGTAGTGTAATGTTTCACAGTGATCTAAGCTTTTCAGAAGGCCAGCACAACTTAACTTTTAATTAAAGATGAGTTCAGCAGGATATCTAGAATGCCAGTGATACTGGGAACTTTTGCTCCATTCCTGAATATCGTGGTTTGTGGTCCAGTAAGATCCAAAACTAGATGGAAGAAAGATGCATATTCAACTGGATCATCGTATTTGCATGACTCGTGTTCATAAGTGAGAAATAAAATTCTGAGTCCTGAAATGATTATTAGAAATTGTATTATTATAAGATACTGTCATATGTTTAAAGAAAAGGTCTGCGAAGACAACAGACTTGTTGCAGAGGTTTTCTACAGGACAGCACTTCTATTACTGATTTGATCCAAATAAGCATTGAGTTCTTGTGTAACTAGAAAAAGCTGATTCATTTATTTCTTTTTATATGCATAAATCCTGCACTGGGGAAAGGAGAAAAAGCTGAGTTTAGAAGCTGATGGTCTGCGGAGGGAAATCTTCTTTGCTGTTAAGAAGATTTCTGTAAATCTCCATAAGCAAATGGAGTATGGTGTCTAGATGTCTGAACTACTGATGGGACTTTTTACAATTGTAATGTAAATGATACTGGGCTTGTTTTTGATTGCAGTTAGAGTATTTCCTTGTTGGTGGAAAGATGAAAAGGAGTAGGCAGGGTCTTCTTGGAATTAAACGCACAGAGAACTTCAGTTTTGACAAATGTGAATTTCAGTACCGGTTACGGTATTAAGTTAATGAGTTTAAATGGATGTTTCGCTAATGACTCAATCTTGTACTCATATCCAGTAGAGCATAATTTTGGGTGGGTAGATGAAAATAAGTTCCCTGCCCCTTCATATTTATATGGGAAAACATTTCAGTGATGTTGCAGATCTGCCTAGAAGAAATTTAAGAGAGCTCCTTAAAGCCTCATTACCATTCACAATAAATGAACAAGGTAGTGGGAGGAGTCTTATGCCTATAGGGGGGTGATTTGTGTTGTTAACTATGATAAAGGATCCTCTTTCAAGATTCTGATAATGCACAATATCCTGGGTTGCTGAGGATATATAACAGTACAGCAGAGGAAGCTTGATGAACTGCTGAGGATAACTAAGGGCAGAGAGCTTAAATGGTAGAGATGATTGTCCAGCTTTTAAGGCCAGAGCACATTAAGTAAGTTAATGTGGCTATCTAAGGACACTGAGCATGCCCAGTAAGCAGCAATAGATTTTTAAGGACTCGGAGCATGCTTTTGTGCACAGCTCCTTATGCCACATAATCCCTAAAGATGCCATTTTATGCCATCTGGCTTTTGTTGTTATTCCCAGTCAGCACTTCTAGATTGTTGGATTTTTTTTTCCACTGTGAAACATATTTCCCTTTCATTTCAGAGATATTTTTTTTTATTTTGCTCAAAGCTTATCCTGCATACCAATAAATCAAACCATATTTCAAGCATTTTTTATTTTTGCTGTGTCCATAGACCCAATTAACAACCATCAATAGTCACCTCGTTCCTTTTTCCTTTCACTTTCTTAAAAGGTGACTTCTACAGGTGTCAGAGAACCACCGGCTCCAGGCTGTGCACGCAACATGCAGCTGCTATGACCATGGAGTCCATAATTCTTCTCTTGCCATTTTGCTTGGCATTTCTCAGTTTCATTCGGTCACCCGTTTCGGTGTTCTGTGTGTGCGCCTTCCTGACCGCTGGAGCTCAGCAATGATGGCGATCTGGTCTGGAATGAAGGGTGCACTTGGCCTTGGCCACCTCTGTTGGGGCTGATGGTCATGGGGTAAAGGATAATAAAAAATAGTGGAATTCTATTTTGGAGCTGAGTTGATGATCCCAGAGCCACATAATTGCCAATAATTAGAATGAGATGAGGCGATTCATTTGTCCTTGGTATTTCCCATTTTGATGAAATTCAGTTTGGAGAGAAGCTTTTCCTATATACTAGCAAAACCTGCAGTCCAAGCCTGGGGCCTCCAGGTGCTGGAATAAGACACAAATTTAAATGTGTCATGAGTGCTTGGCTACTTCTCTGTGCGACACAAGTATCCTATTTTTTATGTGGGGGCTGGTCTGTTTAGACAAAAGGCAAGGAGCACAACCAGAGTCTTCTGGAGACCGTGCCTTTGGGTGCTGCTCATCATGCAATGCAGTTGCTCACGAAAAGCGTGACTGACATGTAAAGCATTATTAAGTATTATTAACCTACCTCATTTTCATACTTAGTAATTTTTTCCATCCATGAACAAAAACTCCAAAATGTGAGAATACAAGTGGATGTGAATGGGGTCTGCGCCACAAAGGGGACGAGCAGCAGGAATAGAGTTGATTTTTCCCTGCACTGGCACTTATCAGGGGGGTGAACAGGGCACTCGATGCGAATATGGTGATGAGCTCCTCTGGTTTTATTTTTTTATTATTATTATTTAACCGGAATCCTCTAACTGAGGCAAGGGATTGCTGTTGCCGGGTAAGCTCACAAAAGATATTTTATTTAAGCGTAGACATGTAACAAGAGAGAAAGCTTCACTCTCACTTTCACCCCCTGCTCCCGCTGGAGGGTGACACCGCTAGCCTTTCTCCCCAGGTGAGAGGAGCGTGGGAGCAGGGGTTATCCCCAGCCATCACCTAGAGAGCCTCAGGAGCAACCACCAGACCGTGGGCACAACCTTCGACGGCCAGCAGCTACTGAGGAGGAGCGCAGACAGCTTCTGCTTGAGGAGGAAGGCTTTGGCTGACGGTTATCAGAAAAGCCTGTGCCGATTCAAGCTCAATTTTGGATCTAAAGATGGTTGAGATGGCTATAAATTATTGCCAACTGCTTTCGTTTCATTTCCATGCATTCCTGTTACATGCCATTTTTTGGTCAACTAAATATAAAAGCTGATGCCTGTAGGAATTAGAATATTTTTTCCCACTTTATAGATAACCCCACTAAGGATAACAGTAATAGTAATACCCTCTGTTGGTTTATTGTGTATCTTTTGGGGGGGAAGGTTGCTGGGGTTTTTGGTAGACTTCCGGAGTCAGAAATCAGGGATGGTTGAAGGATTTCCAGGATGCTGGAAAGCATTGGCCTGAGATGTTCCTCAGCATCCACCGCTTGTGGGACAGTCTACAGATAAACTCCTCCACAGCAACAATTTCAAACGCGTTCATTAGTCAATGCACAGAGCCGTGTCAGTTGAGGCCGAGTAACCCAGATTTTTGTACATTACTCACACGTAAAGAATGCAAAAGCAGATGATCTGCTGATCAGAAATTATTTCACAGAGAACAACTTTAATTATCTAATAAACTTCAGAAAGATGTGAGTTTCTTGACAACATTTTTGCAAACAGAAACAGAAATTAGGCCTAGATTTTCAACTCTAGTGGGACTCCAAAACTAAGGTCCTATATCCATATTTAGGTATCTGCCTTAAAAAACTTCACTTTTCAACGCGCTGTGCACCCAGTATCTCACTTTGATTTGCATTCCAGAAAATCAAGGTCAAAGAAGATGACTTTCTTTCATCTTCTGCAGATTATTTATTACAACAGATGCACCGTTGCCTCTTGAGGTGTTAGTCCTCCATAGGACAAAGTTTCATCATTTAGAATCTGTTTTTCAGACCTTTTAACATACATTTTTTTATATAGGTGTCTAGCTAATTGGCAATTGCGTGCCATTTACTTTTGAGGTCGACTATGCTGTATGGGATAACGAGACCAGGAATCACCCCATTAAAAGATTTTGGGAGTGCTGCAACACGAGCTGAAGAAGCAATTTGCATTTCTAAGTGCCGTTGACCTTTGGTGTGTAGGTGAGACCTTATTTACAGCTGTTGTGTGTGTCCTGCCTGGGCTGACCGTGAGGCGCGTGTCGCAGAGGGTGAAGTTCAGACGCATTCATTTCCAGTTTCTGCCTGGGAGGAGGGGAAAGGAAGGAGAAGTTGTATGTAAAGCTTCAAGGCTTAAGTTAAAGTAAAATAAATCAAACCTGAGATGGTGTTTTAAAAGAGGAATCTGGCAGTCACAGAGAGGAGAAGGTGCTGGGCCTGGAAACATATTTGTCTTTTTTAAATGCTCACTTTCAAGCATGTCTGGTTTCTAGCCCAGTTTGTATCAGAAGGGATCAATTTTTTTTTTCCCCGTTTCCCTGTTCTACTTTTGTGCTGGTATTGTCTGAATCCCAGAGTGAACAGCAATACATCATCCTGCTTCAACATCTGCTAGAGCCCCCTCTCTTTCTAATCTGCCCAGATCCCCAAAGCCTTTCCCACCTGCTATAGCACCAAATGCTCATTATAGCACACAGCTACGCCCTTCACTGTCCTTTCTCCCCGACTCTCAAGGTTAACATGGAACAATGACTATTATTAAACGGGGGCTTTAACAATATAAAGGCAGCCCAAGCTGGGGAAGGGGATGGGGAGCCGGGGAGGGGGGAGAAAGGGAGCTGGGAGGAATTGGGTAACATGCCAGCTTTGCTGGCAGCAAAGATCTGCGAGAAAGCTGTGGCCAATTTTCCAGTCGAAACATGACTCACTGAGCAGAGATGCACCCGAAATAAATAGCTTCCCTGTTCTGCGCCCAGCAGAAGCAGGAACCACACCCTCCTGTGGTTTTGTGTCAGGGTACTGCGGGTACCGCTCCGAGCTGCTTGGTGGAGCAGCGCGGATAAAAATGGCAATTTTGAAGGAGCTGGCGGCTCTGGGGGTTTTGTTTATTGCTTGGCAAACTGAAAAATCGTAAGCAATTGGAAGACCTTTCTTTTTCCTCTTTCTTTTTTTCCCCCTTTTCTCCCACCCCCCAACTTCAAACCATCAGCCTGAGCCTTCTGCTTGCATCACCAGGTCCATTGCCAGCGGAGAGCCTGGCGCAGGCACGTGTGGGTTGTGGGAGGAGAAGAGAGAGGGCAGCGAGGGAAAGGGACATGCTCCTGTGCATTGCTCTGGATGGGGACGGATTATGGGGTGTAAGGTGACTGCTGTGTTGGAGAATGGGGATCCAGCCCGAACACTGCATTCCCTTGCTTCACCCATATTCTGTCTCAAGATAACTGGAGCGACCTGACCTGTTGGGAGTTATGGGCGGTTTTGTTCTCTCATTGACATGAACTTAAATAAACGAAGAAAAACCTTCTTTGGTGGTGTCTTTCGGCCCTTACAACCCAATGCATGGACTGGGCTGCATCATGTCAGAAGGACTTCAGATGCGATTTTGATTTGACTGCACATTTCTACCTATATCCCCAAGGCATGATGCTGGACCTTGTTCATACCATGTCCCACATTCTGCATTTCCATCTGCTAATAGAGGAAAGTAGCGGCCTCCCCTTATTGCCCAAAACGCACAGCACAGTGCGGTATGTTGAGCAGAGCGAGATTTTGGAACCCAACACACCCTGCACGGGGGACCTCGGCTGTGTCTGGGCATGTGCAGTGGCAGACAGAGGGACTTGGAAAGGATGGAGAGAAGAGAATGGCTCGTGTTAGTGTTAGCTGTTGCTGTCATATGTTAGGCATCCCTGTCAGATGGCAGCTTTCCTGCTGGTCTCTGGGTGGATGGAAACATGCCGCATTTCTTCTTTACGACTGTGCTTTTGAGGCCGTGTCTCATTTAACAAGCCACTTAAGGTGCATACCTGTTAGATTTAAGCACTTCATTCATTCACTTACTTGCTCATTCCACTGAACAGGAACAGCCTCTTAGAGAATGACTTAAAAATCCATTTTTAGCTGGACCTTACGTAAATAAAGCTGCACTGAATGCAAATACACAAAAAATCACACAGGAAGGGTGTAAAACATATTAAATCCAATGCAAATTTTTCAAAGAAATGTCAACAGCTCTTCCTTTCTCTTCACCACACTCAAATTTATCAAAGGTGGGTTTATACTTATTTGGAAACTGCACTTGAGCAGTGTTCTACAGATGAAACTTAAAACAGAAGAGCTATATATTTTGCCTAAAACATTTCAACCAGCTAGAGCAGTTCAAGCCCTGAGCGTCATACCCATCTGTGCAAGGGTCAGCTTTTAAATAAAAAACACAAGAAAGAAACAAGAACAAGTGAGGATTTGGCCCAAACTGTAGAAGTGTAATCTCACTTGAGCTTGACTGTATTTCTGCTGATGCCAGCTGAGGTTAGACTATCAGTTTCACGGGAGCAAATTTATGACTTCTATATGAGCCAAACCATGATGGTGACTCAACTTCTCTTAAACATTTGACCAAGACAGGAGTCCCACTTAAATGTTCAACCACGATGGGAGTCCCACTTGTGGGATATCTCTAGGGACTTTTTCATTCAGTTTTTGGGTGAATAAAATTATTTTGTGAAACGTATGCTTCATCTTATTTTAGAACATGGACTGGATAATGGACTCTCCCTCTTTCTGTGTATATATATATACACACACATACATGAAGGTTAGAGATTATGTCTGCCAATCAAAAAAGGAGGGAAAAAAACCCCCAAAGTTCTACTAAAAAGAAACCACACAGATTGGTCTGATGACAGTTGTGGGTGGCTATGCTTCAAAGATCCCATAAACCTTCTTCAGCTGCATGAGGTTTTACTGCAGTTTGGTGTGGGTGATGGGATGTTTCCATATGCACTTCCTTTCAGTTATTGTCTTCTGGTGAGACTTCCTTTATTCTGCTGAGAAGACCACCATTTCCACTTTCCACCCACAGATCTGCTCCCTGGCCTGTGTAAGACCAGCGGATCATGATCTGCAGCAACTCACCCCACTCCCCACCACCTGATGAAGACAGGACCACTGTGACAAGCATGATTGCTTGCACAAAGGGTGCTGAGTGTTGCTCAGAGACCACGACAGAAAAAGCTACCGGTAACTAAAAAATGAAACTGTAAAACCTGTTTTCCATAACAGGCATTGTGGGATGATCAAATTGTAGGTGCACATGCTTATAACTCATGCCAAGGTTTACGGCAGTCATTTTAGCATGCATTAAAATACAAAATGGAGAATGTGTACAAAGAACGAGACCTGGAAAACAGCTATCTGGCAATAAATGTGTTGTTTAATTAAGCTTATTAGAAAAGGAAAGAAAGAAAGAAAGACAGAGAGAAAGACAGAGAAAGAGAGAAAGAGAGAGAGAGAGAGAGAGAGAGAAAGAGAGAGAGAAAGAGCGAGAGAAAGAGAGAAAAAGAGAGAAAGAGAGAGAGAAAGAGAGACAGAAAGAAAGAGAGAAATAGAGAGAGAAAGGGAGAGAGAAAGAGAGAGAAAGAAAGAAAGAAAGAAAGAAAGAAAGAAAGAAAGAAAGAAAGAAAGAAAGAAAGAAAGAAAGAAAGAAAGAAAGAAAGAAAGAAAGAAAAAGAAAGAAAGAAAGGCAGGCAAGGCCTTATCCACTGCTCAGACTCCCATGAGAGAAACAAGAAAAGAGGGAGCCTACAGCCAAAGTGAAGCCTTGGCTGGAAATCTGCCTGCCTCACTGGCCCTACCTCCTCAGAGGTTTTCTTGGGGCAGCAGGTTTGGAGTCCTCTGAATACTACAGGAATTCGGATATATTTTCTTAAATTTGCAATTTTGTCTCTTTTCTGAAACAAACAAGCAAACAAATGATTGTACTTTAAATAACATTAACGTTGTGACCCAAACTGAAATAGATCAAGAAATGCAAAATTATGGTAATTATGGATGACCTTGACACTCTCTGCCCTTTAATCACACCATCTGGCCTCCTCCCTCTACCAAGGCCAGGAGTTAAGATTAGAGTCACCCTTCACTTTGCAAGTCTTGGATTTCAACCTTCTTCCGTTTGCACCGTGCTTTCACATCTCTGAAACATCCCTGGGCAAGCATCCCAGGGCTCATCCCAAAAACCAAGGGTCCTCGGTGTGCAGGCCCCGCTCTCCGCCACTCAGACACCCTGGTACGATGGCGTACGTATGCATACCAGTAAGTGCACGCAACGCCTTTAACTTCTGTGGGCACAATATCAGCCTTGAGGTTTGAACTAGATCCAAGTGGGCCATTGGATCAGCTCTCAGAGGTCCCTCTGAAACTCTGCGGCATCTTACTTTACTCTTAATTACACATGCATACACACGCATTCATGCAAGCTTCATAAAAATCATGATATGTAAAATATTGAATGGTCGTCAGCAAGGCACTGGAAGGCTTTAGGCACCTTGTGCACTGTGAATTCAATACCTTTGGATATACCCAGACATATTATGCTACCGACTTAAAGGCATGTTCCCTTTGCTTTTTTCCATACGAATTTCACTTCACTGAGTAGATTGGAGGAAGGATGCTTATTTAATGATGAGCTCCTCGACGTTTTGGTTTTTCCATGTTCTGCATGTGTCTTTATGCCTCCGTCACTTCACACAATTCAGAGTTGTGCCTTCTGCAGTACACACACTCTAGCTGTGCCGCCAGTGAAACAGCGCTCCTACACGTCGCAGCTTCCTGAAGTTTGCTGTAGTGGTGCAGACTTCCCTGCCTCTACCCCAGACTTACTCCTCCAGCTCTGAGCTCTCGCAGTCCGGTGCCTTCCCACTCTCCTGTTCCAAATGCTTTTATTTCATCACCCAGTCAGTCATAATTTCCACCGCGGAAGCCCGACCACTCTTCTTCTCACCACCATCTGGTCATGCACTAAAGCAAAAGCCTCTAAAATTCCACTTGCACTAGCTCCATAAACCTTGTTAGACTCTTATTGCTTACTGGAAATGTGAGCAGAAATCCTCATTATCCATCCCCACGGAGCTTTATCAAATGCTAATCCCATCAAGCCTGCTCTGGGGCACAGACCTAGAACCCTGAAGGAAGCAAGACCTTGCAGCCATGGCCATTGCTCCTGGGGGACAGCCTTACAGCGTTTTTCCCCTCTCCATAGGTGGGTTGTGTTCTGCAAATGTTCAGGTAGAGCGCCTGTTGTATTGTCGTCGGTCCCGGTAATAGCTGAACGTAAGTGGGCGTTACATTGCCCCAGCAAGGTTGCAGAAACCCGGCCTTACACTTATGCAATGCAGTACAATTTGTGTCTGAGAAAAATCGTATAATATTTATCTTGTTCGGTTCTGCGGGATTTTTGTCAGACTCGCAAGCAGGCCTTTTGGCACTCTGTGTTATTGGAAATTTCCCAAACACATGTAACAAAAACTCAGTCAGTTTAATACAATTATCAGCTTTTCCTCAGTCTGTGTTGAGTCTGTGTTTGTCTAATGTCCGGGTAGATATTTTCTACTTATTAAAATCAATAAATCTGCTACTTTGAAGAAAAAGGCACATTTCTCGTGAAGCCTGCTGTACGTTGCTCTCTGACGCTGCAGCCTGTCCACTGTGCTCAGAGGCAGAGCAGCAAATGAAACTGTTAGCATGCCTTCGTCAAACCATTTCCAAAGCTATCTCCCGAAGAAACATCCAGAGGAGCTATGTGACCTTCTATTTTCTGCCAGGATAAAGCATGCATCTAGGAACTTTATTTTATTCTCTTCTTAGGTATAAATAGTCTGACTCCTCGTAAGTATCGTGTGCGGTGCTCACATATTCCTGGCTCTGCAGCAGATGAATTTAGACTTCTTAGGTAGAATGTTTAATCTTGTAATTTTATATTAGTCACTTAAAATTGTCGGTTCTCTGTTTATCTTTACAACATCTACACCTTTATTACTTATTTCACCTGTAAATGTTTGAGTTGTCATTGTCTTGTATAATATTTTATTTTTCCCACTATGACAAATTACTGTTTTACTCCAAGCACATTGCCACTGATCCAGCAAAATCCAGGTTTCTAGGAATACAACTTTTCACATTTTTAAGCGTCTGTGGCCCTAACAGGTTTTCTTCTTCTTGTGTCCGTGCTGCAACCCAGAGCCAAGCCATGGCAAGATTTGCTTGTGGAAACAAAGGACATGGTATTAGTAATGTCATGGAAGTGACACAAATGGCTGCTTTGCTTTCAAGTGTACTGAGATAAGCAGGTTATAACATGTCCTGTGTGTTCTAGCCCAGTTCCCATTTTTAACTACAGAAATGCTTGGGTATGTCGAAAACGCAAGGAGATCAAATTTTTAACTTTTGATAGAATTATCCTGCCTCCTATTCAGCAGGCTCTCTGCTAACACACTGTACTTCTTTCTTCTCTCTGACTTTATTTTTGCCCTCTCTCCCCCTCTGGCTTTCAGCTTGTCCTTTTCCTTCCTTTTGATTTTGTGCTCAAACCTTTTTCTTTTTCTTCCCTGTGAACGGCAGACCTGGCCTTTCTCCCCTTCTTAGCTTAAGGCTTAGTCTTTTTCTTCCCTTTGGCACTAGGCATTACCTTCTGTTTCTCTCTTTCTTTATGTTGTTTGACTTTCTCTCCCTGACTTCCCATGTTTTCTAATTCAGGTTTGGTTTTTTTTTTTTCCCGAGGGGGTGGTTCAAATGTCTGCCTTCCTTGAAGAGATGGGCCATCATCTCCTGCATCACCACGTCTGTCAGATGCTCTCTGCAGCTCTGGTGACAGACCTTGCTAGCCAGGCTTTCTCAATGACCCGTCTTGCAACTACAGGAGTAACAGCAGAGCCTCAGCTGCAGCTACGAAAGCTCCTCAGCAATTGAGGAAGGAGGGCAGTTGCCTCCCCAGATGCCGATCCTCGCTCATCCAGGCCATCCTGCACGTGTTGGTCAAGCTTTGGCAGCAAGCATCCAGTTTCTCAGTGTCCTGTAAAGGTCCTTCTGGTCGGTTAAGTCACCTCTGTCTCACAGCCTGTAGCATACTGTGGGGGTTTTACTCAATAAATTTCCTGTTACTGCCAACACGGTGGCTGCACGCAGAAAAAAATAACAATTTGTGGCATATCATCAAAACTAGAACCTTTCAGGGGGATCATGGAAAATACTGAAGCCATCTCCCCTGAAAAGGAGCATCTGCTCCTCTGCAATTTGGTTTTTCAAATATTTTCCTCTGTGCCTCCATGACTTTAGAGCAGCTTTCTCCCTTCCCCTTCGGCTGTTGGGGAGGTGGCTTTCTCGCTGGCGTCTTTTCATCTCTGACACCTTTGCCTCCTTGATGCAGCTCAGACCTTGAGCCCTGTCAGCCCAATGCTTCCATCCAGCGCTGGCTGCTTCTCTTTGGGAGGTCTCCTCGCCCATCCTTTGGGTGAGGAGCACTGTGACTGCTCTGTCCAGAGGCACCGGTCTCTCTTTCATCTCTTTCCCTTTAATTTTTAGCATAGCCAGCTATGGACCTTCTCCTGTGTTTTGCATGAGGGGAAGTAACTCGCCGCTCGGCTGTGCGGAAAGTTTCACTTGTTCTTTTCTCATTTCTTCCCCTTTCCTTCTGTCTCCCCTGGAGCAGATCCACCCTCTGCCTGTGTCTTGTGAAAAGGACATCAGCCTGAAGATGAGGGGGACATTTCTTAAGGGTAATGCAGTCACAGCGTACCATAAGGCAGCAGAAATAACACAGAAAAGTCCGGATTTTGTCGAGGGCTCTGATCCCGAGTGCTGACTCAATAGAAAGGATGAAAACTGGTGTTCTTTAGAGGGCCATGGTCAGACATGGAGCCATGGCTGTACTGAAGGGAAGTTGCGGCTGAAAAAAAAAAAAATAATAAAAAAAAAATAGTGTCTGGCTGGAATTACAATGTACAAAGGAATGGAAAAACACTTACTAGTCTGTGAGAACTAATGCTATGCAAATTAATTCAATTCAGCATTAACTTCATGCAGATCCATCTGCATAGCATGTTGCAGGCTTTTTAGAGGTGCTGTAGCTGTTCCAGATTGCTGAACGAGACCCCACGACTTTAGAAAGGTTGACCAAAGTCAGCATTTCAAAAAGCTGGTGTCGCTGGCCTCACCGATGTCCTCGTGCTCCTCCTGTTCCTCCAGCAGTGGAGTCACAGTGTCCTGCGAAGGCTCTGGTTAGCCCATGCCTTCACCGAGCTTCTTCTGCATCTCTCCTGTGGATATTTAACTCAATTTCTTGAGTTTGGTGTGCCTATAAAATTTTCCTTTACAGATACAAACTTCTTCCATGTGATTTTGCATGGTGTGTGCCAAAATAGATTGTCAATGCAAACTTCAGCCTATTTCTCCCCTGAACATATAATTTTTCACATGCAAATAGAGCTGCTTGTGTTCATTTTAAAATATATTTTATAATTATTTTTACTTTATTTCCCCCCCCTCCCCCCTCAAAATAGAAAGCAATCAAAGAGAAAGCAGCCAGTCAGGAAAATGTTTAATTGAGTGTAATAGCGATTCTTACCAGCATGAGAATAGAGTCTGCAAAAAAAACTCTGAAGCACCAGCACTTCTACTGGATAGATTGACAATTGTCTCAGTCTTTATTCACCTTATGTGCATGGCTGTCAGTATCTAAGAAGTACCAGCTTAGTGCAGTGGGAAGTGAGCAAGGAATCAATGCCAGAATTTTCAAGTTTAGGGAAAATATGAGAAATAATATCGCTTCACATAAATGTCATTCACTCTGCTGTGCTGCCTAAATTCAGTATCTAAATAAGAAAGGCAAAAAAAAAAGAAGCTCCAACCGTTCGTGAGACACAGTTGAGCTATGTTGCACAAAGGAGTCAGGCAGGGAAGGTCAGTGTTAGAGTTACCGCGTCTGCTGTGAGGCTGCCCTACGTTACGTTCACCGAAACGGTCCTTCTGCTGACCTAAGCAGGTTGACTGAATGAACAAAGGCAGCCGGAGTGGTTCTTTACCACCCTCCGCCTCCATGTACAAAGCATCTCTAAAGCCAATTCGATTGAGCTGCTGCGGCTTTGCACTGGTGGAATGAAGGAGGTGGACCACCAGCTCCTGCTCCACCCAGGCTGCTCCCAGGCAGGGGGTGGCTCAGCTTCAGTTGTCCCCCATGGTCAGAGACACCCAAAAGCCCTTACAGAAAGGCTGACCACCCTCTCAGTTATGCCTGGAAAGTGCATGCCTCAAGACTGCAGCCAAACCAAAGGTCACTCCAGTAGAAGCCACTTTGTCTTTGTCCTTCAGGGTCGTGCCAAGGCACACCAAGGTCCCCAGCCTGGACTCGCATTGACTGTAAATCAAGAGGAACTCCTCTGCTATGAACCTTTCTTGCAAAATTACAACATGGGTCAGGTCTCAGCTGCCTGCTCAGCTGGATGTAGCCCAGATACCTGATACGATTTTTACATGAGAAGACCATTACCTCTGGCGCATCTAGACTGAAAAAGGCTGGCCGTAAACCTACACGTCTCACCAAGGAAAAAGGCAAAAATATTTACCTGTGCATTTTATAGTGGAGAACGTTTGGCAAGGGTTTCTTACTGAGAGCAAAAGGGTCTACCAAGGCGAGGCGAGCTGTGTTGGCCCACACAGGGCTCCACCTGATGGGAATGCTGCAAAGCTGTGCTTCAACTTGTCCCTTCCAAGGCCTCTAAAATAACTTGGAAATTGACTTTGTTCTTCAAAACCAAGACAAAGCAAAAAAAAAAAAAAATTAATGCATTTTGAGAATTCCGCCAAAGCTAGATAAAATTATCGTGCAAAATACAGTGTGAATGCAGGTTTGTAAAGACTCCTTAACCTTTCTTTTTTTTTTTAATGATGACAAATCACTACCACTGTAGTAGGATTATGATAACAGCTGCTCTAGCTAATATTACCACAATGCAAGGTGCTTTTAGGAACCTTTTCTTCTGAATTATGGCTCCTTTACCATCACGTGTCTGTGGGAATAAAATAAAGAAAAAAAAGACAAATATTTGAAAATTGGGTTCAAAGCTTCCTCACTTTAGCTGCATGTTAAACAGGACAGAAGAGCAGCAGAAAGCTACCTAAACTTAATCTCAGTCATCCTGCACATCATTGCTTGGATTTTATGTATTTTGTGTGTTTTATTTTGGGGGGGTTTTTAGTTGTTACATATGATAGAGGACCCGATATTGTGGCTTGTTGCACTTGATGAAAGCACGGGGGGAAAAAAGGGTTTGAATGGAGCTTGTGAAATTTGAGCCTTTATGAAAGGGAAAATCATCCTTAATTTACTTTAGGGGGCGGATGGCTGGTCCAAAGCTCAGGCCACCTTTATTTATGAGTTACAGCAAAGTCTGACAGAGAGATCAGGTCTTTATATAATTTAGCATAACTCACTCCTAGCTGGATGGATAATAAGCCACTTGCTGGAGGGAAAAGTGTGTAACTGTAGAGTGATAGAAACTTTTCTCCTCTGCCTAGAAGTCCTTTCTAAAGGGTCTGTCTTCTGTGCTCTTTGTATCTTCTGTCCAGACACATTTCATGTTGACCATCTTCTAATCACTCTTAACCCATAGAAGTGCCCATCTTAAAGACATTGAATGAGTGGAATGAGGGTGAAATAATTTATACTCTATGTACCATAAATTAACAGAGAGAGATAGAGAGAAAATGCTCCATTCATCGCGGCTGGCATCCTTTTTATCAGGTACGCTACACAAGCAAATATGGTGTTGGGCTGTCGAGCCTGAGGTCATGGCTGCTCCAGAACCGGGGCGGTTTGGTATATTTTCGTACACATTCATTACAAGGTACAGTGTACAGTTAAGAAACGCGCTTGTGGCGCCAGCATGTGATTATGGCAAGACGGGCTGACCACGGGGAAATTGCTGAGCTAACAGGGAGAGGGGCCGGGCTGAGCCCTGATGGAGCCGAGCCTGCAGACGGTCCCGGTGCCAGCACACCTTGTAACGGCAGATCTGTGCTTCGGATGCTCCTCGGAGAGACGGTGTGTTTTCCTAAGGAAAAAGGGAGAGCGCTGTTTACGAATCCTCTCCGCTATCCTATTTTTGAATTCTCTGGTGTGCCCGTGTGGGTTTGCCTGCGTGTGTAAATTGCCCTTCTAACTTTCTGTCTCTCTGCATCTCTTTGGGTTATTTCTTTTTCTCTCCCTCTTTCTGTCTCCCCCCCGAGAAAAAGTCTGAAAGCCTAACCACAATGTAAAACAAATAAAAATAATACCAAACAACAACAAAAAAATCAGNCATGACAACTTAGGAAGCAATAGTGAAGAAGAGAAACCCAAACCCTGAGAATCTGATGTCTGTCTCCCCCAACTTGAAAAAAATCCATCAACCAAAACGGACACTGCTCTGTTGTGGGCAGCTGGCCTGAGTGAGACACGAGACCTATGCTTACCACGGAGTTTTGCAACGACAAATAGTGATGTATGTCGACTATAGGCAGCTTTGGTAGAGATAGGGAAGAGACACAGAGATGTCCCTGAAACCTTGGGCAAAAATCTTCACCTCATTTGCTGCTCACACAGCAGCCAGAAGGAATGCTTTATACACGGTGTAAAAGTGCATAAAACAGAAATAAGGCC
>VXBO01003911.1:25116-37660 GCA_013400135.1 Rhinoptilus africanus
TGGCTGCCAAAATCCTCTTCAGAGTGACCATTATGTGAGGCAGGTATAAGTCAGACACCTTAAAAATAGTGACATTTTGGTCACGGCACACAGTCTATTAGTCTGTGGGGGTGTTTTTGAGGGTCAAAAATGTCTTTCAGCCCCTTGTGAACATTTTTCTCTGCACACAAGTGTTTGCTNACACGAGACCTATGCTTACCACGGAGTTTTGCAACGACAAATAGTGATGTATGTCGACTATAGGCAGCTTTGGTAGAGATAGGGAAGAGACACAGAGATGTCCCTGAAACCTTGGGCAAAAATCTTCACCTCATTTGCTGCTCACACAGCAGCCAGAAGGAATGCTTTATACACGGTGTAAAAGTGCATAAAACAGAAATAAGGCCTGGCACCTTTATTTAGATATTGTTTCTTCAAACGATAACAGGGTTTTTTTCTGTATGATTCAATTCTGCTAATAAAAGGTGGGCTGCAGTCAGAGCTGCTTTTAATGTGACCACAAGCTCCTTGTTCCCCATCCTTTTAGGGTGGTGCTTTCCTCAGTTCATTCACACCTTTAAAACACCTTTTTAAAATCTTCCCTTTTGTTGTTAAACCTAAGGTCCCTGCCTTGCTAAGGTGACACTCCTGAGCATACCATCACCTCATTTCAAATCGATGTGGGCCCCTTAGCATGGCTAAAGCAGCTGGCAATAGAGGAGAACTTCAGCAAGAATAAAAATACTATAGATGAAGCCCTTATAGAATCATAGATTCTGCATAAATTATATAAAAAGTATCAAAGCCTAATTTTCCATACCTGTAAGAAATCTGGCAGAATAGCCTGTCTGGCAAAGATTAGTGCAATAACAGGGACTCCTGCTTCCTAATTCACCCCAGGATGCGTGACCTCTAGTAAGACTGTCATCTTGGTTTTGGGGCTTATTTCTGCATATGTAAATGAGAATCCACTTTATCTAACTCATGCTGTTGAGAGGATATCTATGCTGGTATGTCATTTTGTAACTGTGAGAGGCACTGGAATGACAGCATCACGACTCTGCCATTTCCCTCTGAGTGATCTGGAAGTCCAGGTCAAAAATATACCATTTTGTGTCCCTGTTTTCAACCTGTCAAGGGAAGCCAACCTCACAGAGCATCGTTTACAAAGCTTTGAGGTCTCTGTATGAAAGATGCTCAACAATGGTCTGTATGAAAGATGCTATTAACAAAAACGAGCTTTGGGAAACTTAGATTATTGAACTGGGGCTGCACAAAATTCACACTGAATTTGGTACATGCAAATTTGTTCCTCATTTTCAGCGCACAAGGGGCTGAACAAACCTCAAAGGCAGTTGGAACATCCGCATGTCACGGACTGACACCCACTTCTTCAGGCTCCTTAGTCTCCTAAGTTTCCTCTGCCAAGAGCATGTCCTCTGTCCCCTCACAACCTCCCTTGTTTCGTCCTCATCTCCCCTTGTGCTTTCCATCTATTAAAGAGTTTTTTCTGATACCCAGTTAAATGCTTTCCAATTAGAATATTTTCAGAATCCTAAATGGCCCTTGAGGAACAGCTCTGGAAAATTATTTAGTTGTGTTGTTTTTATCACAAATTTAGCTACTTTAAAAGGTACTTTAATAGGTATTTTTGTACGTTAGGGATCCAGGCCTTGCTGCGTAACTCCTACAGGCTTCAACAGCAGCTAGATGCCTAATTTCTAATAGCATGTTGCACATGTACATAGAGATATTTCTAATGGACTACATAGAGTCCTCCAATTCACATAAATTCCCTGCTTATTCTGAAATTTCTAAGTTAGATTTTTTTATGCCGCTCCCATGCTGACTGTTCTGGGCTTTATCTTAAATAACAAGGATTTTATTTTTAATAATGGAAATCTTAGTTATTTAAATTGGAAGTCACAATCTCTTTATTTTTCACAACAGATGCTCTGTGAATTGTATGAACTTGTGAATTTCGAAGCTTCTCTGAAGAATTCAGAGGCACAGCTAAAACTTGTAAAGTTTAACGGGATAAAAGTGAAAATATCCCTGAGTCCTGACATCTATTTGCTCTAAACCTTACTTATGTAAAAAATGCCAGGCATCTTTTTTTCCATGTGTTTTAAAAGCTATAGGGTTTCATTGGTAGTTCAAACAGAAGCTGTTGGCGTTACACAAAGAATGTAACCTCATGATGGCATCTGAAGAGGCCTGCCCAAAATATAAAAGAAAATAAAAATTCCTCTACCTTCAGGGGACATTGACACCGATTAATGTGGAGTGCTGTGGGAACAAGACTTTATAACCCAATTAAACCTTAGGGATTGGCCCAGTGGCTGCTGCTGGGAACGGCCGAGGAAGGTCTGGTATTTCTTTGTGCGTACCCACTTCCCCTCCTGGCACCTTCAAGTGCGTGGAAACTCATCCCTTTCTTGAACCAGCTTGGGTGTTTTGAGGTGTTTTCTTAGTGAAACAGCTGCCATGTTGTTTTGTGTGTGCTTTGCATCATCTATGTAGGACGTTTTCTCAAAGTTAAAAGGTGTTTCTCCTGTGGCTGCTTCCGTGCTATACCTCCCTGTGGAATAGACCTTCGGTCTTTGCGTTCACCTTCAGTCCACAGCAGGGCTTACAAACACTGCTTCTCTTTGCAGGGTCTCAGAGTGGGCACAAAGGGTGGAGGAACAGCCGTGGCGAAGCAGAGGTGCAGGGTACAGGTCGGTGCGGGACTGCCGTATCCCTAAAACCTCCCTGAAGCAAGAAACGGGGTTGCCGCAACCCTTATTTTCCAGCCCTGTGTTGTTGCCTTTAATAACCGGTTTGCCCCGTGGACCCCTGTTGAATCCTTTGAGCTATTCCTTTATTTATATAACCATTTTTTGCAGTGGGCTTTGCTCCCCGCTCCTTGCTGGCCGCCGTGGAGGCTGTCTGAATTCCCGTCTCGGGAAGCGGGCTGGCTTTCTGCTCGCCGCGGTAAGTGGCGGGGCAAGTGAGCGCATAGCTATTGCCACCGCCATGCACACAGCTGCCAAGGTGACAAATACCAGGAGGATCCACGTCTCCTGTTACGCCGAGCCTTAGAAGGGATGCAGGGGAACAAATGCTGGGGTTGACTGTCAGACTCTCAGATGTGTCACATATTTCTCCGGAGCTTGGGGCTGTTGCAACAGCTGTTTGTAAACACTGCAAATCCAGCATGAGACCAGGGAAGGAGGATATATATTTTATTATATATATATTATTTTTTTTGACTTCTAGCTTCCTGAACTGCCCTTAAAAATGTTGCGAATACGCTGGCATTTCTGCTGTCGATCTAAATAGCAACCAGAGTTGGTTTTCAGCTGCGCGGGCCAGTGGGCAGGCTCCATCCCCGCGTCCTCCCGTGTCGGGTGACTCATCAGCAAGTCTGAGAATGTGCATCGGGCTGTGGCTCCCCCAGGAAAACACAGTGAGGAGCACTTGGGAGCTGGAGGGGATGTGATCGTGTTCAGCCTGATGCCAAAAACAAAATTAAAAAAATATAGCCCTCAAATTGGAGAGTCGCGTTCCAGTGGGGTAGGCTAGGCAGCGAAGGACGGGCTGCTGCGGATTCACTCGGTAAAGGATAAGCATGTAAACAGGGCTCAAGTGATGTAATTTAAAAATTACATTGTCAGTAGAGTTGTAGGGGCATACATTAACTCACAGCCTTATTCTAGCTCTCCTGCAGTCTGCGGGCTTCTCCTCTTCTCTCTGGGCAGTAAAAATTATACAAAATTGGATCCCCAAAGTGTCATGGGTGGGCGTGGAAAATGCTCTTCTCCCACTGTGTAAATGAGGGAGCGCAGGCAGGAATCAGAAACGCCACCTTTTGCTCTTTCCAGGGGTGCTTTGATTCACAAAAATCACGTTGATTTTTAAGTTGTACCATAGAGGTAAAATGGGCTTGAAAGACAGTCCTCCAGTTTTGTGCTTGAAAGGAGACTTACCAGCCCTACTCTTTTAATGTTTAGAAGGATTTTCCTCTGTGGTATCTCAATGGTAAGGTTGCAAGTGCTGTCCACACTGACAGGGGAAAAGATTGAAATTATAAGCAGGAAGGACAGATGCTGTGATAACCTAATTTCCTCAAATGAAGTAAGAAGGCATCGACTTCATATTATAGATTGGAAAATTTCATGCAGTATTGTTTTCCTGGGCCTGCTACTGCCTTACCAGCTCGTAATGTAGAAAAACTTTTTCAACATTTCCAGTTGCAGGGAAATATTTTCAGTGTGGCAAATGTGAAACCAGACACTAAAATATGTTATTGCATAGGCATCTAAATAAACAGCTCCGTTTTTAGAGAAAAAGTAAAGGAGAGAGGCAGGAGGTCAGCATCTCAGAAAATTATGATAATAACAGATACTGTAGTTTCTGTCAAACAAATTACACCAAAGCTTTTAAAATGCTCTCAAGTGGCCCCTGTAAGTCCATATATCATTAGACCAATGACAGAAGTGGGGACAGGATCTGAGGGCCCTATCTCATAGGATTTAGTCTTTATAGACTGTTTCATTTACAAAAGAAGTGTTGTTAATAGCTGCCTGTAGTGAATAACTAATAATTTTAAAGAAAACTCTAGTTTTTCAGTGAGCAGGACTCACTGTTTGGTTTACTACGACCCAGGAAAGACTTGAGCATCTTTTGGGTGAATGAGCCTTTGGAAATTTTGTGCTCTCTGGCAAGGACTCCTGGGATGATAGTGTTTGCTCTTTGGGAAACCTAAGGTGTTCAGCCTGCTATTTGAAAGCCTGTGGAAAACTAGTGACACAGATTTAATCAGAATATTCATGTGAAGGAAAAAAGGTCAGTACTTAAAAGCAAGGCATCAGGCCCATATCTCTCAAAGCTTTCCAGCAACGTGTACCTTGCTGAAAGCATCAGGTCAGATTAAACCGTTATCAAAGGAATGGCCATTCTCCTTCCTCTCATTAAGGTCCTTTCAGGACTTTATGAAGAAACAGGGTAATTTTCATGCTTGCCAACACCATCACTTCTCTCCAGTACGTCACCCTTTTATTGTAAGGGAGTCCACTGAGAAAGGAATCACCAGTCTGAAAAGCAGTAAAGTTACTACCTGCACGGCATCATCCCCCTGTCCCTTCATCACTCACGTGTAGGTGGGCATCTGTGCAGAGGTGGTCGCTCTAGGCCTCCTCTGTTTCTTCTGTGTTAATTTTCTTGTCTGAGTCCTAAAAGTCAACCAGTTATCCCCATGCTTTCCATAAAGCCAAACAGCTTCTCTCTTCTTCTTAGCAGCATCGACAGGAGTTTTGTGGTGAATAGCATGAGCACTCCGTCAGCAAGAAGAGAATGACCTGTGACAGTGAGTATTGTACAAGGCACGGGCTTGGATAAACCAGTGTGTGAGTGTGTATTTTCTCACATAAAATTACTACAAACGTGTAGCAAATCAGGCTTATACACAACACTGGTCACAAAGCAAAAATACTGAAATTAGAAATAGATATACTGTGACCCCAGTCATTCCACTTAAACCCAACAGAACCCATCTACAGTAAATGTTTTGGCTTCACTGATGTTGTCAGCAATGAAACCAATATGCATCAAGGCTGTCAAGATTACAGCAAGTAAGATCATTATTAAAAATATGAGGCTATTGCAGTTTTGTTCTGCCTTAAAAGCACTGCAAGTCCTGTTGTGGGGTCTTTTGTGAGCAAAGTCAACACCAGCCTGTTTCTCTTACTGCCCTAACACAAGGGAACTAAAATGTTAAGGAATATTGTTATCCTCACTTGACATTAGACCAGTGTATTCTTAATTACTTACAGTCTCTTTTTTTCTGGGAAAGGTGGGGCTTCTAACAGAGGAAAAAATAACCTTACCACCATCAGTGAGAGAATACATTTCTTTGTTTGTAGAGAAGTAGCTTGAATGCATTAATGATATCTAGACATCC
Source organism: Rhinoptilus africanus (assembly GCA_013400135.1). Classification (NCBI taxonomy): domain Eukaryota; kingdom Metazoa; phylum Chordata; class Aves; order Charadriiformes; family Glareolidae; genus Rhinoptilus; species Rhinoptilus africanus. The sequence continues at coordinate 31,040 of VXBO01003911.1, forward strand.
TTTCCTTCTAACCTACTTACTTTTTTCCCATTCAGGATACTCCATGCAACAGATGTCAACTGATTAGAAACAGGTAGAGATGCAAAATTACACAAACAGATTTTGAATTTGAACGACAAGACTGTAATACCGAACACGTGCTTTGCAATATTGTTTTCTCTTGTCCTAAGTCTTTATGGATCAGCTCCAGGTGTTGCATCAGAGATCAGAGGTTGCTTCACCTTTATGCTTGTCTAGCTGGGATGGCGATAGTGGCCAATAGGTAGGACATTTCGCATTTACCTCTATTGTTCTATGAAACATATTCTTCCCACAGAAATGCTATTGGCTCCCATCATGCTGCTGTGATGCAGTCCCAGAAGTCAAATCCATGGTTAGCTGGCCAGGATCATAGAATCATAGAATCATAGAATCCTAGGGTTGGAAGGGACCTTAGTAGATCATCTAGTCCAACCCCCCTGCCAGAGCAGGGCCACCTTAGAGCAGGTTACACAGGAACGCGTCCAGGCGGGTTTTGAATGTCTCCAGAGACGGAGACTCCACCACCTCCCTGGGCAGCTTGTTCCAGTGCTCTGCCACTCTCAAGGTAAAGAAGTTCCTCCTCAGGTTTAGGTGGAACTTCCTATGCTCAAGTTTGTGCCCGTTACCCCTTGTCCTATCACTGGGCACCACTGAAAAGAGCCTGGCCCCATCCTCCTGACACCCACCCTTCAAGTATTTATAAGTGTTAATTAGGTCCCCCCTCAGACGCCTCTTTTCCAGGCTAAAGAGACCTAATTCCCTTAATCTATCTTCATAGGAGAGGTGCTCCAGTCCCTTAATCATCTTAGTAGCCCTATGCTGCACCCTCTCCAGCAATTCCTTGTCCCTCTTGAGCTGGGGAGCCCAGAACTGGACACAGTACTCCAGGTGGGGCCTCACCAAGGCAGAGTAGAGGGGGAGGATGACCTCCCTCGACCTGCTGGCCACACTCTTCTTGATGCACCCCAGGATGCCATTGGCCTTCTTGGCCACAAGGGCACATTGCTGGCTCATGGTCATCCTGTTGTCCACCAGGACTCCCAGGTCCCTTTCCTCAGAGCTGCTCTCCAGCAGGTCAGCTCCCAACCTGTACTGGTGCAGGGGGTTATTCCTCCCCAGGTGCAGCACCCTACACTTGCCCTTATTGAATTTCATGAGGTTCCTCTCCGCCCAGCTCTCCAGCCTGTCCAGGTCTCTCTGGATGGCGGCACAGCCTTCCGGGGTGTCAGCCACCCCTCCCAGCTTTGTGTCGTCAGCAAACTTGCTGAGGGTGCACTCTATCCCCTCATCCAGGTCATTGATGAATATATTGAAGAGCACTGGGCCCAGTACTGACCCCTGGGGAACACCGCTCATCACTGACCTCCAACTAGACTCCACGCCCCTAATCACCACCCTCTGGGCTCTGTCCTTCAACCAATTCTCTATCCACCTCACTGTCCACTCATCTAACCCACTCTTCCTAAGCTTCCCTAGGAGGATGCTGTGGGAGACCGTGTCAAACGCCTTGCTGAAGTCAAGGTAGACCACATCTACCGCTCTCCCCTCATCCATCCATCCAGTCACGCCATCATAGAAGGCGATCAGATTAGTATGCTAATCTGATTATTAGGATGCTGCCTGATTACCTGTGCTTGCTCCTAATTAGAGAGTCCTATAAATTTCAGCGGTACATGTAGTCTGTAAAATGGTGATAACTTGAGATCTACAAATCCTGAAATGATTGGGGCCACCCTTTCAAGCTGCATTAGCTCCCAGAGCTCATGGAGACACCCACGCCAGCTACCCTGTCTTAAATTCTCCAAATAGTTGAGGCAGCCTCTCCATCTGCCAAGTAGTCGGGGTCCAAATAAACAAAGGGCATGTTGAGCACTTAGAAAATGCAGACACTGCTCCTCAGCTTTGCCAAATGCAGACACCCTGGCGAAACTGGAGGAATGAATTGAAGACCTCATGTGTATGGTGTGGTGGGTGCTTAAAAACTTACAACTGATTCTGTGGAATTACTTTCAAAACTGGTGGCTTAATTTATATAATGAATAAAATGTTCTGTGCATACATATATATACAGGCACGTACACATATATATAAAAATATATATAGGGGATGTTTCTATTTTATAGATAACTATTTCTGGTTCCTTAATAGCAGGTTAGATATCTATATTTATTGAACAATATTTATGTAAATAATGTACAAGAAAGGATAAAATTTAACCAAAAGATTTGTGATCAACAGGGTCTTTTAAAAGGGAAGAGTTGTAAACATTTTTCATGTTTAATGACTCTTAGACTTTTTCAAATCAGTTAGCTCATCTTGCAAAACTTCTTCTGATGGTGAAATTAGCTGTAAATTTAGAAACCTGAGCCCAAGCATACCCCAAAATTACATTAATGTTTCACATAATTAATTGTATCAATACGCTAGCTCCATCCTCTTCTTCTCTCTGTTATCTTCCTTTCTTGATCCTTGAGTTGTGATTATGAACTTTTCTGATTTTCTTAATTTTTAGCTCCTTTTGAGCTACAAAAATTCCTCTACTGAAGAGTAACTTCTTTTTCTCTGTGTTATGAAAGGATTGAAACGAGTTAATGTGGTTCTAAACATATTTCATAAAGCCATGATAATTTGATCATTTTTTCTTGCTTTAAAGTTGACAGTAGTTTTAGCTTTGATAGTGCCAGGTGGTAATCCAATGTGACTTAGATTTCCTATAGCAATAACATTTGGCAGATTCATTCCTTGATGAGAGGAAACCATTTCTATTTTTAGCCACATTTTTTGATAGAACCATAAATATAGAAAGCCTTTCTGCTAGAATTCTTAAAAAAGTATTACACAGTATAATGAACCCCGTTTTCTACGTTTAAATAAGTTTGTTGTTGTGAAAAGGAACAGAAAGTGAGGAATGAAAAAATACCAAGAACAGGTATACTCCACATATAGCATATATTTGAGGCTTGAGGACAACATGGCATTTGCTGGATACCCAGCTCTGAAATTATTCAGAATGTACTTAGTCCTCCCTTTAACCTGTATTGAAAAATGTGAAAGTACCTTGTCTGAAATTTAGTACTTGCAGTCACAAATGACAAATTAAGCCTTACTGGTATTTCACTAACATCAGTTGAGTTCCCCTAGACCTGAGTATAGCGCTCTCCCCCCGTCCAGACACCCCGCTGAAAACAGCCTTCATACAAGCAGATAAATGGACCTATATCAATAAGCAGATCCATTCATACAGAATAAATAGTCAGGTATGCAGAGATAAATATCCCCCAAACAAATAACCTAGTTATATTACAAGATGAAAGACCACGAAAATTCAGAGAAACACTGAGATACGTGCAAACACCAGATACAGTTGCACAGGAGAGAACCGTGGTCAGAAGATGGAGAGAGGTGATTCTGCCCCTCTGCTCTGCTCTGGTGAGACCCACCCTGGAGTGCTGTGTCCAGCTCTGGAGCCTTCAGCACAAGAAGGACATGGACCTGATGGAGCAGGACCAGAGGAGGCCATGAAGATGATCCAAAGGGCTGGAGCCCCTCTGCTGTGGGGACAGGCTGAGAGTTGGGGATGTTCAGCCTGGAGAAGGCTCCGGGGAGACCTTCCAGCCCCTTCCAGTCCCTCCAGGGGCTCCAGGAAAGCTGGGGAGGGGCTGTTTGCAAGGACATGTAGTCATAAGACGAGGGGCAATGGTTTAAACTAGAGCAGAGTAAGTTTAGATTAGATATTAGGAAGAAGTTCTTTCCCCTGAGGGTGGTGAGACACTGGAAGAAGTTGCCCAGAGAGGTGGGAGATACCCCATCCCTGGAGACATTCAGGCCAGGCTGGATGAGGCTCTGAGCAACCTGATCTAGTTGAAGATGTCCCTGCTCCCTGCAGGCGGTTGGACTGGATGGACTTTAAATATCCCTTTCAACCCAACACAGTCTATGATTCTGTGATTCTGTGATTCCTATAACTTCCAATACTGATGCTAGAAAAAGAGGCGTCCAGGATGTACTACACATGGATCTACCCTGTCTCCTCAGAAGTCACTGAGTGTGGCTGCTCTTCCACAGAGAGCAGTGGTGCTCCTGGCATGTCCAGTTGGAGCATGGTCCATCCATATCCTGCAGCAAGCGCAGCCTTAGCTGCTCGCACAGTACACCAGAAGTGAATGTAAATCATGTTCAGCAACACTATTGTTGCTGGATGAAAAAATACAGAAAAATTAGTTCTTGTGCACAATACAGGGGGAGGGAAAAATAGTGAGCTAAAGTAAGAGTGAGCTAAATCTTAAGTCATGAAAGATGTCACTGGGTTATTTCATTTTGCTGAATTTTTTTCCATGTTTACTGTGAAGAGACAAATCCTATTTCCTTTTACCCGCTGAAAGGAACTTGAGGGTTGCAGTGAAGGCCAAATCAAAGGTGAGCCGACAGACCCCTCATAGTATAAGACTAATTTAATGCTAATACTGTGTCTGGTTTTATGTACCATGCCCAAGAGGACTGTGAGGGAGCTGTGGAGCTCCAGTGGAGGGACACCCAAAACATCAGAGGACATGATGCGTGAGAAGAAGATGAGGGATCTGAGCTTGGTTGGTCTGGGGAAGAGGAGGCAAAAGGATGGTCAAATAACAGCCGATGACAGTGTGAAGACCTGTTACCTGGGCAAAAGAGCCAAAATCTTCTAGGTAGTGCCAGGCTAACAGAGGGCAATGGCCACAGACTGTGGGTTGAAAGCTTTGTATTGGACATTAGAAACACTTCTTCACCAGGAGGTAAGTGCTGATTTTAAGTGACCCAGAAAGGATGAGGAATCTTTGTCCTTGGAGATTTTCAAGACTCAGCTAGACTGATCCATCACTGACCTGATCTGGTGTTGGCAATAGTCCCATTTCAAGTGGGAGGCAGGATGACCTTCATAAGTCCCTTGCAACCAACACTTTTATGATTCTCTGTGTCCAAGAAAGTTTTAAAAAAAAAAACCATAGCCTAGCTCAGATTAATTTAATTTACTATCTCAGAGCATTGAAGAGTCCCTTTGGCTTATTCCTAACAGCTGAGTAAGGTCTGAGCAAATTAATATGATCTCAAGCTGTTGTATGTGGATCTCCATTCATCTGAAGAAAGGCAGTTCTGGAGTTAGTACGCCTTCCACTGAAAATGTTCCACTATCAAATGTTTTACTGGTTTTCAGATGCCTGGCAAAAATATTGGGAAGAAGGGGTTACTTATCTTCCATGAGACATGGAAGATACGGAAGACTGAATAACATGCCATATTTTGCTTCAGGTAGTATCACTCAGTAAAAACGATGCAAATACAGTCAGCAAAGCAGGACTTGCTCTCTCCCAGCGTGTCTTTCCTGAGCAGGAACGTTGTCTGGGTCTATTCCTTGAGGTAACTTTTTTCACATGTAAGTCCTTCTTTCATCGCCACTTCATACCCATTCAACAGCGGGCAGCCTCTGAATGTAGGGAGAGGATGGTAAACCTTTAAATTTGCTACAGGAGCAAATAGAAAAGTCACAGACTAGTGTCACAAACATCTTTGTAAAGTGCTGTCCTTCTAATTGTGTCTAAAAGAGAGAATAGCTCTTGACTGTTTCAGTCGTACTGCAGCACATGCCTGTCCTGCCTACCTCAAGTGCAGAGACCACTTGCTGGAACAGCCCCGAAGATGCTTGTTGAGGGTAAAATACTCATTTTTGTGTTTATTACAGTAAAACTTGGATTAGAGTCCAGGAATTGCAATAGATGGAAGCAGTTCAGGAAGCATCAGCCCACAGAGAGCACTGCAGGGAGGATAGGTCATCTCCTACCCTAGAGAAGAAAAATACATGTCAGCTCTAGAGCTATTTTTGTAACAATTTGCTCTATAAATAGCCGCATGAAGAATTGTCTGAAAAGATTCCTGCTTATGGTATCTCTGGAAAGTCTCTGTCGGTGACTGGGTGGGGGGAGCGTAGAGGGACAGCAGTAGCTGGGTCAAGGTGCTCAGACGGCTTACTCTGTCATGTTGGTGTGATGTGGCATGACACAGATGAAAAGTATGAAGTATGATGGGCAACAAGAGATCGAATATAAGCTCAACGATTCCCATTCCCCTGGCAACAGACTAAGTATTCTTGCCTATACATACTTCCCCATAACCTTTTCACAGCTGAGATCATAACTGGAATGAATGCCCGTATAGGCTAGAAAGACATGACCTCTCTTGTTTACATCAAAAAAAAAAAAAAAAAAAAAAAAAGTGTTGGTAAAAAATTTTTNAAAGGCTTGGTAAATGACTCTTTTTCTTCTCGTTTTCAAAGTCTTCATCTGTCATCACGAAGTGTGACTTGTCAGTTTCACTATCCTAAATTGAATTTCTAGCATTGATGAGAAATGCTTCAAGGCTAGCCGTTTATTTTAAGTTTAGGGGTTGACTGGGATTTTTTACATGCTTTTTGCCGCTTTATAAATGGAGGGATGAAGAGCAGAAACAAATGAGAAAGCTTGAAAACACTTAAAGGAGTCAGAATAATATTAAACTAATGAAATGACTGTATTTGCTCACGAAAAAAGCCATTGTGTAAAACCGTGAATTTCAGCTCCTTTGTTAACAACT
>VXBO01003911.1:67850-79553 GCA_013400135.1 Rhinoptilus africanus
ACTTACATTTTTGCAGTAGATTTGCCCGTCACTAGTCAAAGGTCTTATTCATGTATCACGTGTATTTTCCCTGAGTAAAATTGTCTTTTCTTCTGGAAGATGCATCTCGTTTTAAATTGCTGCCAACTCTAATCAAAACCACCTACGCAACAATACCAAGCGCTTTTTTTTTTTTCCACTTCAGCCTTAGTTTTTCTTTTAGGATTGCTGAAAATTGCACACAAGCATTTCAATAGATAGGGATAAAAGAATTTAAACTAACAAGGCCTATATCCCATGAATTTGTGTTTCTGTACTCCAGCACCATTTCTGACAGAGCCCTGAGCTTTTATTCAATGGCTAAGGTGTTCTTGTGCTGCCACATGGATATTTTGCAGCTACATTTGGAACCTTCTTTCCACTGCAAGTATCGTATCAGCTTTAATCAATTTTTTCTGCATTGACTAATGTTATCAGCAGCAAATTGTTTCTAAAATTACCACAAGAATCACAGAATCACAGACTGTGTTGGGNAAGCTGTTGAGGTCTTAGTAAAGTGTATCATACTGGTATCATGCACCATGTAATAAAGCTCTTCAAGTATTTTAAAGGGGAGAAAGTGGGATAAGAGTTTACAGGAGGCTGACTGTCCTGCCTGGTCTAAGTAATGGGATAGGGTACATACTCTGGCTTCACAGCCACAAGGTGTATGGAATATCTGCATTGGTAAAGGGTGCCTTCCAGTACATGGTGTCCCGTCAGTTCATATAATGTGCCAATTTTACACATCACCTGAGCATTCAGACCTCTCTACTTGTGCTCTTCCTTTGGATTTTTTCCTGCAGTCTCCATTTGGCCAGACCCTTGAGGTCTCCGAGGTCTTGAGGTCTCACCATTCTCAACCCCTCCTCCAGGCTAATGGTCAAAGAAATATTTTGAAGACTTTCAAATTAAGCTCAAAGTGGCATTTTGTGTCCTATACTGAACAGATGACTCGGATCCTTTATGTAATTTTCACCAGGAAGGATGGGAGCATTCATATCCAGCCCATCTGTGTCCCAACAGTCACACAGCACAGGTGTGAGACAGGGCAATTTTGGCAGTTATTGACAATTTCCAAGACTGAAGTCCTACTTGAGTGCTGAGGTCTCCCATTGAATTGGCCATGGGGGGATTACTTTGCTGAAAAAACAGTCTCGGAAAACCTGTGACCAATGTTGTAGTGACTGATGTTGAGGATAGTCCCACTTACTGCAGTGTAAGTAGAACCACACAACCCATCATATAACAAAGCTGATTAATGGTCTCCTGATTCAAAAACAATGAATCCTACTTTTATTCTCATGTACATTGGTTTTGCCTCAGTGCAACTCTACTGATGGGATGGTTACTCCCGATTGATGCCAAGAAGGCAGAGCATCAGGGCTCCCTTAAGCCAGCTGTTTTGAAAACGCTCCAGAGTAAGTTATCTAAATGCATTTCCTGCCCACCAGTTTCTTTCCTCCAGCTTAAAAAGAATGATTGCAGATATTTTTTGTTGGGTTGTTCTTTCAGTGGTGTCCACAATTAAGAGCCATCTCACTAAACAAACTATAATTACTGCAAATTGTAGGAAGCAGTGGTCATTGATATGCTTCGGTAAAGCTGGCTAGTTTTAAGATGGCATTTAAGGACATTAAATAGTGAATTTATGACTTTAAACCATGCCACTTCAGGTTTGAGAGTACTTAAAACGTGGAACACAGCTATTTCTTGTAGTATAGAGAGTGGGCACTGGTAATGAAGTGATTTATGGGAAGGTATGAGTATATTACCATGCACCTTGTGTGCAGTCAACCTCTATGGAAAGCTGCCATACCCATAATGTTCTCTTGAAGGGGGTCTGTGTTTAGCTGTCTATTCCTGAAACTTGCTAGGAAGCAAAGGAGCTTGAAGTAGCGCCATTATTTGTAGAGAAAGGCTGAGCTAGGCCATTTGTAGATGTTTTTGACATTTATTACTCATACATCTCCTTTTTTTGAACTTAAGGCCTATAAAGCCATAATTTCAGGAAAGGGCATTCATTTTACGGAGAAAGGTTAGGAAACATGTTCCCAGCGACATTATTTAAACACTTTAAAATGTTTCCAAAATAAGTCTCTGGGAAGTAAGTGGTTCAATGCGAGGCAGCTCAGCCGAGTCACCTAACCCCAGTGCATCACATGGCAGTTGACTGAGGATCCCTCAGCTGAGCATCAAACTATCACTAATTTTCTATGCCTATACGGGCATGCAAAAGTTATGAAGTTACCGCACACCCCTTCAGCAAGCAGACTTCTGCACACCTGTGTTTGTGTAGCACGCAAACGTGGCATTAAAACATCTGTGGAGCCGTGCATAAAGGGCAGCGAGTCGCAGTCAGGAAGTGCCAGAAGGCAGGTTGTTGCGTGACCTTCAACCCATTCCCATGTGTGTAACACAACCATTTCATATGCATGTGCTTAAAAGTACTACGTTTTTTTCACTCTACATTTTCCTTACATTCTTTTAAGCAATTCTGCATGGTATAACAATGGCCACAACTACAAAAGACAGCCAGCGCAAGCCACTTCTCCTAGGTGTTCACAGTCCTTAATCTTACGTTAACTCACGCCTTAGTAGCTGGCCTACAGTGACTTCTAAAGAATCTTGGTTAGGCTCATTAGAGCAGTCCTAAAAGACACAGGCCATTAAGTCTGTGATTTCTGAATAAATTTCTAAATAAATAATTTCCCGCAATGAATATTCATTGAATAGGCAGAAAAAAAAGGGGAAGCATTTTAATCTTTCCTGAGTAATGAAATCAGAAAATCATTCGAGATGAGGAAATGACTGTCTAAAACCGATTGTGTTGTCTGGGACCCTGCTCAGTGGTGACAGATGTTTTCAGGAGCCTGAGAACATTCCAGCACAATGCAGGGGAAAATAGACATCTTTGGTTTCTTAATTCCACCTCTGCTCTGATCTTGGCTTTAGTATTTCAGTGTAATTATTTGTTCTGTGACAGAGACTAAACAGAGGGCAATTCTTCCATTTTACCATTTGCTTTACTGTGGCAATCTTGGGCTCATATTCTTTCTCTTGTTATTGCTGACTTTTAAAAAATTTTCTCCCGGTGTAAGAACATTTGAGGACATCTGAGGTGGTGTGCGGCCTCTCTTCCAATCTAAACTTCTCTTTCAAAAAGTGTTTCCCTTGCATTGGTTGTCTCCTGCCTCTTCCATCATAGGTCCTTGGAAAAAGCACCTCCATAGTGCAATAGGGTGCAGGAGACATTTATGACAGAGCATCCTGGGAGTATGTGCTTAACCAGTGAAGCTCTCATCATTACTGCAGCTACAATGCTTGAAAGGTCTTCACACTTTTGAGTGTTGTGTAAGAAAAGACTGGGTATACTTTGCTTTAACAAAGCCAAAACCTTCTTCTGATGCACTTTTGGCCAGTATGGACTTTTTGTTTAAACCTGATTGAATCTGAGCTTCCATGTTGTACCTGGAAAAATACTACAGGAGTGAGAAGTTTAAGTCCTATTGTCCATATGTATGCAGAATATGTAAAGTATAAGATATAATGAATGTTGGGAAAAAAGGAGCAAATTTAGAAGAACATTGTGAAGCATTGTTACTAACACACTGCACAATGTGTAGCTATAAAAAGTTTTCATCCTGCTCATTGCTTTAAATATATTTGAGTTACACTTGAAATGAAGATATAATGTCAAAGGTATGAAGGATTTAGGAGGAAATGCACTGCTCCAATATATATTTGTAATCCCTGTATTTATTTTAATTATTGATTAGAAATGCTTATCGAGTTGTGTGACTTCCAAGAGTGCTTCATTGCACAACAAGCGCTGGCTAGAAAATGTCAGTGCTGATCTGCCTTGAATCTTTTCATGTCATTCTAATCCTCCTCCAAATGCTTTCATGAGCTTCATCTCACTCTGTGTTATTTAACTGAGGATCTTTTTTTATAAAGCCCTTCATCATGCTCAGCGATTGTTTGAGTGAAGGATCTTGGCCAGAGTAAAGTATAGCATACACTCTGCAAGCACCTGAAATCCTGTATTTGCGCACCACTAGTAAAATGTTCAACATAGTCATGGCATTGACAAATGGATTTATGAAGAATTGAGGGGAAACCCTAACTGCCGAGCCCTGAAGAAACCAAAATTATGTCTGTCCTCCAGTAGCACCAGACATTATTTCGAAGGGAAGAGCACTAAAGTGAGTGAGTTTCCTCATCACTGGGTGGGAGATTCCTCCCTTGGAAAGCTCTCCTGGCTATTGGCAGCCATGAGAAGAGCAAGGCTGACTGGCACGGCTTACCCTTCACAAATTACAACAGTTCTGGCCACGTACATTTAACTTCTTGTTATTTTTGTTCGCCCTACTCTCACAGCACTGGAGACAGATTTGTGATGCCGTGGATGTCATGAACGTTTGAGTAGATTAGAATGATTTTTTTTTCTCATTTAGAATAAAAATTTAGAGAGTAGGCTTTAAGGGTTAAGTCAGGATTATTTTTTTCTTTGTCTTTTGTCAGAGAATTAAATAGGCAAAAATCAGGTTAAAAATAGTAATAAAACAGTTACTGCTTAGTTTATTGCATTTTGTGGCCAGTGTCACATGCAGGAAAAAAGCTCTTCTGAAATTAATAAAATCTGGGATTTTGTTGGTAGATCTTATAGCTAAGTGAAAAGGAAAAAAAGTTCTGAGTACCCACAACCTTCATTATAGAGGAGACAAATCTCTAGGCTTATCTGAAGAAAGGAACACAACTGGCAGTGTCTGTTTCTTGGTTTATAGAAATTGTCTGATACAACAACCATATGAAGTTGTGGGTAGTCACTTTCAGCCCAGGCTTTTATCTGTCTTTGGATGCCTAAATGTGTAGCTCAAAGAGGAAGCCCCACATTTCAGGATGGTAGGAACAGAACCATCATGCCATTCTTAGTCCTAAATCATGAATTCTTTTTGATCTTGGGAAGACATCATTCAGCCTACATTTACAAAGCAGGGTTAAGACAGCTATTTTCTGATAAAGCAACATTTTGTTAGAAAATGCCAGCTCTTCAAAACTATACTACATCATTAAAAATATTGGATTAAACTTTACCTTAACCCATGTAGCATTTTCATTAAACTGTTGGTTATACACCTGGAAAATCACTCCACCATCAGCTTTATAGTTCCTCTCTCCTGAGACGTGTTTGGTGGACTTTTCCTAAACCGAGAATTCACTGCTCTCAGAAAGTCCCCACAACTAACCCAAAAAGCATTTGATCATCAGCTTGTCCCTGGTACTCTTTGTCAATCTGCTGGTATGCCCAGATTTTGTGAGGTGGATATCCACTTTTAGCCCTAGTGAAAGAGACAAGAATACTGCTTTTTACTGAGCAACTGCAGGGGCTGGGGAGTTATTTTATTTCAGTCACTTTATTTCATTGCTCAAGTTAATAAAAATGGGTTTAGTGTGATTTGGACCAAATTTTGCTTCAAAAAAGAAACAGCTTTTCTTGCAAATTGGAAACACAGATTTCTAGACAGGTCTGCCTAGTGGCAGGTGGCTCTACATGCTACTGTGACAGTAACATGTTCAAGTTGCCCCAAGTTCACATTGCTTCAGTATTTGTAGTATTCCCCAAAAGAATATTAAAAAATATTTGCACTTATTAGGATGTGTGAAGACAGAAGTAGCATAGTTTAATTATCTAGAGCAATTGACAAGTTCAGTAAGACCATTTAGTTTACTATCGTATTCTCATAATTGTTAATACTGTTCATGGAAATACATGGTAGCTCAACCAAATCCTGAGCTTAAATTTTTTTTCAGTTGAACACATTGTCATTGTGTTATACTTTATAATGCTTTGTACTGTGGTTGTGCAGCATATCCTGACAGATATCCACAAGTTAACAAGTCTAACTAGACTGTAAGTACGCAGATAAAGGCAACTTGGGATTTTTTGTCATCATGAAATGATTCAGATCATTTAGACAGATGAATGAAATTGTCTTGGCAAGGTGCATTCTTGCTTCCACTTACTTGAATAAACTTCTACATGCTATCTACAATGTTTGATTACAGTCTGACTGTCATTCAATTTGTCATGCAAAGTATTTGATCTTCAGTTTATTGTACATTTGAGATGACATAATAGATGACAGAATGCAATGATGGTGGTCCAGGTGCATCATTATGCAGGCTCTGCTCAAGAAAGGACACACGTTACAGCACTAGGAGCAAAGGGTTGAAACTTGCAAGTCCAGCTTCGCTCAAGGCCAGTTCTTACTGACAACTAAAGAATGAGCCCCAAAGAAAGGTACAACACTAAAAGGGTTTAAGTGTCTCCAAATGCTACCAAATTTGGGTAGCATTAGTACAGGCTTTTTTACTGAATCTAACCTATAAGCCCTCTGTATAGACTGCCATCTATAAAATGAAGAGAATATCACTCCTCCATCACACCAACTCATGAAAACTAATATATTAAACAGTGGGAAATGTTTAGCTAGTGTGGTAAAGTACACACAGAGTGGAGGATCCCAACACTCAGCCTTCACTCAATAGGTGATCCTGCCTCAGATAGCTACGCTACCGCTGGTGTTTCTCCAGCAACCACACTGCAGTGGGGAAAAATGACCCATTGCCTAGCTGTTTAGTTACACTTGGCTTGTTTATGTTACGCAGTTTCAAATTTAGAACAGAAGTCTGCAAACACCTACCCACTTTTAATTCTTCTAATGTAGGCAGCTCCCATGAGCTAAACATACCAGAGCTTGCGAAGTCCATCCATAGAGAGCTCCCAAATGGACGCTTTATTTAAAAATAAATAAATAAATAAATAAATATGTAAATCACATATTTCAATAAATTTCACATTCTATTCATATTATACAAGTCTGAGCCTTGGGAATATCATTTGTTGTTCCTATTGATTCCTATATTGTGCCATAGTCTTAGCATTTTGACAAAATTTCTCATCATCACAACCTGTATCTATTACAGAAAATAAGGATAGGGAGAAAATTATTATATAAAGTTGAACAATGCCATAAGAAGTTTCACAAGAAGTTGATCTGCAAAAGTAATGTCCCCTAAACACAGTCTCAGGCTCCCATTTGATTTCTCTGTTGTAGTAAAGGAGGAAGATTTAAGTTTACATTCAGAAGGTCATGGGTCTCTCCCCTAGACTTTGACCCACAGAAATATAAGTTAAGCTGAAGAAAATGCTTGATTAACTAATTCCACTTGTCTTTCAAGTGGCAGATAAGGCAAAATGGCTCTGCAGCGGTCAGCCTCATTGTCCACCAGACTACTGGGTTCCTCTTCAAGGACTGCCCAAGATTCAGTAATTTTAGGCATCTGGAGTGCCAGTGCATCGTGAGATTGTAGAGGAAATAGAGTTAAATATGCCTAAAAAAACCCTTAAACTACGCTGTTGAAAACAAATTCATGCTAGGCATGTTGAATTTTGAGCCCCAAGCTCAAAATAGTCCTAAATTGTAACAATCCAAGCTCAGAAATACTCAGACTTCCCTATAGCCCTAGGTGCTGCCGACTTTCACTTGTTCTGTGCACAAACACTCACCTAGAAAAATTCCTCTGACCCTCTCTTCACCTCCTTGCTTCAGGTACTCACTTTCCTTAGGGAATAATGTCAAGCTGAAATGCAACACTCAAGTTGTTTGTTTGTTTGTTGATTTTTTTCTGTGGATCACGATGAATGCGAAGCATTGCATGCCTTATCAGCCCTGGAAATTTAGCATCTAAATGACTGAATTTATAAAAATGGGACCAACGGAAAAACTGCAAAACGACCAGGAAAATTTCCTGGAGGAGCACTGAAAGGAACCTTACTTAGTTGTCTACCCACTAGATGAGTGGAAATTTATGGATGCCCCTCTATAAAGAGCTCCCTTTTCAACTTTCCACCAATCCCACACAAAAGTAGTGCTTTCGGTAAGGAAAGCCCGGCAACTGTTTTCTGTTTGGCGGGAGAAAAGGGAGCACAGTTTCAGTGCAGCACCGTCAGCTTGGAATTAATTTCTTTGTTGGTCCAACAGCGCTCAAGTGTCCTGAGTTTCAGGGCATATAGCCAGCTGAATTCTTCCTAAGAAGAGATAGTAAATATGATAGGTTAAGCTCTTATTCTAGGAGGATCTGGCTGTGGCTCATATAATAAAGGTTTTCTAATATTTTCCATTATAAATTGCCTAATACTTTCCATTATAAGCACCTATTTTGAGAAGTTTTACGTTTACTACTTGACCCATGTTTATTATAATTTGATTGTATTCCTGTATATTTTTTCTTTTCTCTCCTACCTACCCTCTTTCGATGGCAAAATGCCAGTTGATTTCAATGGGTCAAGGATTTGGTTGCTACATTTTTCTATTAGTGTTATTAATAATTCTGTGCATGTTAAGATTTTCATTGCTAAAGGTAATACACCTCAAGAACAGGGAGCACGCAAATGGGGTATATCTTGAGATGTGCACTAGTCACTTTTGCAACCAAGGTGCCGAGAGAAGTAATGACGGCAGTCAGTATGGTCCTCATGGTACAAGAGGCACGTAAGATCAAAGCCTGTGGACACTTACACTATATGAGAACGATGCAATCTCTTCACGGGCATCTTCTGTCCATAAAAGAAACCGAGTGGCAGGGCCATCTTCGTTTTCCTCTATTTTCAACATGTATATTAGTTTTCTGCCTGTTTCTCCTCTGTATAGACTTATCCTACTCTTCTATCCACCACACTGGACTGAAAGATCTTCTATTTGAGAAAAATGGACCTGTGTTCCCAGGAGGTTTGGTGTCCAGAAACAAGAACTACCAGAAAATCTTTCCTGTGCTAAGAAATGAGGGCTAGAGCAAGATGATGGGAATGAAAATTCAAAGCCACTTCATTTTTATTTCCAGGATCTGTCCTCCTTCTTTTATTGTAGTAATTCCCCCAGTCCCAGAAAAAAACAGCTGTATTTTCTGCAAGGTATAGACCATGTGCCCTTAGGTCTTGCAAGAATTGACAGTGTCCCTCTTTCACAATTCTTCTGCTAGTATTAGTCCAATACTTCCCATGATCAGAGGAAGGCAATCACCACAGTCCATTAATGGCCTCCTGACATGCGTGAACATTCACAAAAGAATGCTTTCATTCATGGCCTGTTTTAGGGATAAAGTTGAGGAGACATCGGTACCTCTATTTCTATAACTTTATGAAATAATGCAGAAACTTCACTGAGTAATTTTTTTTTTTATTTAATGTCTGAGCTAGCATATTTATAGCATTCCGTAAATAAAAAGACCATGAAATAAAAATAAACACAACACTTGAAAGTAAATCAGGCCAGTGGTTTGGTGGCAACTTTAGAAGTGGGTAGTGGGCATATTGCATGTATTGATGTTTATTTGTGTTTGACACCCTCAGTCCGGAGGTAGGCTATAAAATACATTATTTCTTCAGAGGTCAGATTCATCAAATATTCGGACACGAGGTTTACTGAGGTAACTGTCCCAAAGTCAGTCGTGGTAAACACTGGGATTAGAACCTACATAATTTTAAATGTTTCCGTTACTAATCCATTCCAATATTCAAAGATGCCATAAAGTGGACATAGGCGATTGCCACAAAAAATATAATATTTTCATGCATGCACACACACATATACACACACACACAAACATGTTTAGGTGTTGTACTGGGTATTTTCAGCCAAATGGAAAACTCATATTTGCATCCCAGACACTCTTCTGATTGTCTGTGACCTCTGACTGAAACAGAGACAGAACAGTATTTCTTTTTTGCTGGAGGTTACTTTCACCTAGCTCAGGGGCTAGATTATTTTTTTTTTAAATTTCCTACTATTTTGGGATTATTTTGTCTATTTGTCAGCTACTTCTTAAAAGTGCAAAATTTCACCCAATGTATTTCGCAAAAATGTTCACCAAAAAGAAAAGACACTTCATTCCTGTTCCTCCTGTTCTCCGGAGCAACATGTCCAGATTCATAAAAATCTGAATTAACCCAACTCACTAAAGATTCATCCCATTAGAGGAGAGTTGTATCAATGCAGACTATGCCAGGGAAAATTGCATGCGCGTTAAAATAAAACTTTCACAGGAAGCACTGAGTTTAATCACATCCATGCTACTGCAGCCCTGGGTTTATTTCTGTCACAGTCACACAGTTTTCCTAAGAGCCAAGTTCAGAGAGGGGTTTGGGTTTACAGAAGGTAGGAGGATAGGGAGAAGTGGGAGAAGACCTCGCATTTGTGGCATCCACGGAAAACGAAAGAGAATGAGGTCATCCAATAGTTCTGTTGAAGAGAACACAGTAAATTAATATGGCTGAATGATGGGTTTTCTTTTTCTAAAGAAAACATCGCAGGAAATACAGAGGTGCCAGCTCAATGCTCACTGTGATTGTCCTCCCCAGGATCTTGCAGGGTGCTGGATCAGGCCCTAATTATTTGCTGCCAGAGATGGGCAGCGCTTCCCCAGCAGAGATGCTCCTGCTTCTGCCTCCTCAAAAGGCCTCTTTTGAGCGAAGACAGGGCCACCTTTGATCTCAGCAGGGGGTCCACTGTTAACTGCTGCTGGGAAGCGGTTTCAAATCAGCAGGTCAACCAGATCTTTTGAAGATAGAGCCATTTATTCAGCAGCTAGAACAGCAACCACAGGCAGCCAGAGGAGCATAAATTTTATGTCTGGTGTTGGCCATTAAAACAGGGCTCTACTGTTTGTGGTCTCGAGCTGACTCAGTAGCACCATTGGAGCAGCACGGTGATAAATGCGTATTCATCGCCGTTGTATAATTTGGTTATTGAGGGACGCATCCAGTGTGGCTGTTTGGGGGCGGACGCATAACGGCAGGTCCATCCTGGCGCCATTGTGCCACTCGGCACAAGAGGGGCGGGAAGGCGAGGGGGCGGCGGTGACAGCTGTGATGGATCTGCCCGAGATGCAGGAACCGACCTTTCTACCGCTATTTATGGTTCTTACAGATGGGCAGCTCCAGGGTTAAAGTGCGCTCTCCTCTCCTGCAAAAAATTGGGAAAGAAGGTGAAAGTATTCATATCCTAGACTGAAACTCTACTAACTATCTATGCTTCAGTGAACGCTTTCAATAGCATTGGATGTTCATATAACATAGGTGATGGCATATCTATGCCAGAAACATGGGGTCAGATGCTCGCTTGGTTTGTCTCCAAAATAAGTTCAGTACAGCTGCATCATGAGCATTTATCCCTTACTGCCCAGAATCGGGATACAACCATGATTTATAGAAAGAAGTGGCATTTAAAATACTTACCATGAGGCTTGTGTTTAGATTCTTGGCATAAATGGCTTAAATGTGCACCTCTCGAAGGCAGTCCTACATATTCGTAAAGTTCTAAGATGAGGTGGCTTCTAAGTGCGCAATATTTAGTAACAAAATAAGGCAGCTAGTCTTCTGGGATTTTTTTTCTTCTTGTTTATTTTTTTTTTCCATGAGTACAAGCCAGATGTGAGAGCCTCAGGAAGGTTGTACTATCTTTCCAACCCTTGCCATAGGCCAAAACCATTCAGTCTTTAAGCAGATTACATCCTGTGGAAAGATACTTTTGCTTGCTAGACTTAGTGTTAATCCACGAGAAGATTATAAAAACCAGTAAATGAGCAGTGAAAAAAAAAAAAAAAA
Source organism: Rhinoptilus africanus (assembly GCA_013400135.1). NCBI lineage: Eukaryota > Metazoa > Chordata > Aves > Charadriiformes > Glareolidae > Rhinoptilus > Rhinoptilus africanus. The sequence continues at coordinate 79,537 of VXBO01003911.1, forward strand.
AAAAAAAAAAAGAAATG
>VXBO01003911.1:92834-110122 GCA_013400135.1 Rhinoptilus africanus
TTTTTCACATGATCCTTTCACCTTTAGAAACTCCTTTAAACGATTTTGAAGTTACGAGCTCTGGAGTTGCATTGTTCTAGACGCTGTCATCCTGCAAAGTTGAGAGGCTGTTGTTCTCCACAACAGCTCTTATTATGGATAAAAAGGGAGAAGACCAGCAAACATCCTCCGACTCATTTCCTGACAAGCCTAAATGATAATCAGAATTATCTGGTTTTCTGCAGAAAAGGAAGGAAGAGACCCCTTGGCACCCTCCTTCGTGGAAGCAATATCTTGGTTTTCTTCTTTCCAGAGAGCACGGAGACCCAGCTCTTTCCACATTCCCTGTCTTATCAGTGTTAACACTTTTGGTCTATCCCAATATCAAAACCATTTTTCTGCTTGCAGTTTCAGCACTAGTTTCCCTTATGCCACCTTGGTGTGTATTGTTCAGCTGCTGCACATAATAAGGCTGTCTCTTTCAGCATTTATTATTAGTTCCTCTTAGACTTACAAAAAATATTTTAAAAATTAAAAGTTGTGATAAAGTTTAAATTTATAATGGCCCAGCACCAACTGTTGCTGTTAACTGGAGTTACAGAAACACTGTCAAACACGGCAATAGTCATGAAGAGAAAGACCCTGAATTACAGAACTTACTTCTGGAAGAAAAATTAGCATTTTAGCCAATCTGTGAAAAAATGCTTGGGATGTGCTGAGATATTAACTGGGCTCTCTAATTTCTAAGAAATCCTACGTGGGTTCTGTGGCAAGAGAACATTCAACTGTGTTTTTACTTGTACACTTAGCGTTTTTGGAAGAACAAGTATTTTTGCAAGGGCACCCATTTTGAAGATGATCGGGGTAACAGAAGTTGTCATCTTTTCTATTTGACTTTTTCTATCTTCTGTGATAATAAACAGGATCAGCTAGCTAGAAGCACCTAGGAATTTATTTAAATGAGCAGAAATGCTGTACCCCTTTTGCTTTTACCAAAGAAATTGTGAAGCAGTGGAATTGTAGGTGGCTCTACTATCTTTATACATTTCAAGAGTACAGAAACACACACCGATATATACCCTGACAAGTCACACATTTCTTCCATCCATCTATAATCCTGTTATTCTATCAATCAACCATTTCTGGTTTTTTTTTTTTTTTTTTTTTCCTCTGTCCCTTCATTTATGAAAGTGATTACATTGTAGCTGGGAAAACAGGGAACTTTGAAAGTTTGTAAGAAACTAGAATAAACTGCATTTGAAAATCTGGGAAAGTCAGGAGAACGTGCAACATATTTTCCCTTGATAAAATTGTGAAAAGCACAAAAGTACTCTTGAGACATATGTGTTTCCTTCTGCTGAGTGACAGCCTTAAGGACAGTACATGTGAGAGAAAAGTTTTAGAGGTAAAAATATTTTTTCTTTTAACTGAGTAGCAGAGAATCAGGGGTGTTTGAAGCGCATGTAAATTGGCAGTGCTGTCTTTGTCTTTCTATATTATTTTTCTCTTTTCTATCTCCTGTGCACTGGTGGATTTCGCCCTTTGTCTGATTGTCTGTTCAGAGCCCTGAACGACCCTCAGAGCAGAATTAGAGGTATAAGGCACAGGATTTTGAGGAGTCATAATAAAGACTAAAATCTATGTGAAAGAATCTTCCAGAGATCCAAGGATATTTTATATCTGTTAATTGTCCCCTCTACAAGTGCCCTCAAAACGCACATTTAACACCAGTCACTTCCACTAGCAGCGTTGCGTAGATAAGAATTGCATACTCACAAATCTGGGGTTTCATTGCATTTTTCAAAGCTAATTAATAACTCTGCTGAGTAAAAGCACTGAAATATACAGCAGTTTGCTCGCATGTGGTTTAAAAGAAAAGGAAGAATAAGACTTATTGGGAGAATTCGGTGGAGATGGCGGAGGTGATTTCCCTCCTCACACCTCAGATTGGGGTGAGAGCCCACGCTGTGGAAGGAGGGGGACACTGGCACAACGGTGGCTGTGACGGGCAATAAGACGGAGAAAAAGGTCTACCAAAGGAGATTTTGGCTGAGTGAGAAGACAGGGTAATGAAACCTAAAGGAGGATAACAGGTGTTGAAAGCTGCTGGTGGTCTGAAGGAGAGCAGTGTTTAAGCTGCTGGGGTCATCAGAAACCTTCGTGAGAGCTCTTGCAGCCGACAAATGTTAGATTTTGCAGGAATTCTGGAAGGAAGTTGAGTTGAAAATTAACATTCGTATTTATTTAAATATTTGTGTACTTGGCACAATTAGATGAAAGGAGGAAAGGGAGATTAAGCCTAGAATTAGTGACTTAAGTTCTTGAAAAAAAGATCAGAGCAAAAGCATTTTCATTGGAAAGAGAATAATTCGGGTTAAAGCTATAGAAAGGGAAGAAAAACGGAGAAAAGAATGGATGGGGTGTTGAAGGATGAGGTGCCAGTTTTATGAGTGTAAATCTGAGATTTCTTAAGGGGTAACAGGGTTGAACTAGGAATAATGAGGGTAAGAAGTAGAAGATGATGGATTCAAGAAAGACTTTTGAATAGGCAGGCAGGGAGTTGCGGCACACACATAAAAGCCTTCAACCAAAGTTGGATATATTAGATTAAGGGATCTATTGTTATGTAATTCTTGTTGGCAATAATTCTTTGATATTTGTTTATTGGAAGAACTTTGTAGAACTGAAAATTGGCATTCTGGATCTGCTGTGATATAGTCACAGAGCAGATGACTTGAACAGAATCTCACTTTTGGGTGCAAATAACCCCTTGCTAATAAACATTTCCAAATTTGAGTGCAGCACTGTGGAATTAAGAAACTGTAATTGGAATAATTTGTGCAGAAATTATTCTAAAATGATCCATAGGTCCTTTGAAAATTAACCTTGTAATTCTGTCCCACTCTCAGTGCATCTGGAAATGTAAAATAATCTCCATTGCTACCTGTTTAGCATAGCTCTGCTTGAAGATAAATGTAAATGCTTTGCACTATTCAGAGACAATTAATTAAATTCTTATATAGATTTAAATAAAATTACAGAATGGTAATTTTTTTCTTTTTAGCAATTTTAGAAATTACATTTACAATTTCCAAAACCTTTTCAGGAATCTTAGTTGGCTGTTTTCCACCCTTGAGCCTCAAAGCAAAAAGATTAAAGCAAATGGTTGAGAAACGAATAGAAAAAAGGTTTTGAGGTAGTAACCAAAACCAGGCTACAAAAGGTCTCAGAGCAGCTTTGTCTGCTGGTGGGTACTTGCTCAGTTCAGTAGTCACATGATTCACACATTGGTTCATGTTTTTTTTCCAGAAATAGAATCAATAGAGAACAGACAAACCCACAGTTGCCAGTTTGTGCAGTCTTGTGGTTTTTCTTGAGGGCTCCAGGCTTGCACAGGTCTACCAGATAATGAAGACAAACTATTTCAGTTCCTGCGTGTCCATATGCTACTCTACTGGGTTCAAGTTATCAAATAAAAGCACAGAAAAATAAGGGGTGGTTGAAACTGTCTCGCTAAAGTTTACATCAAGGAAAAAAAAATATTTAAAGGCCACCTTTACATTTTCAGCAGTAGTCTATTTGCCATGTATTTCATTAATCACCCGTACTTTATGTTAAAAGCCTTTTAACAGAAAGTCAATATGTTTAAGCCTTGAGGAAAGCATTTCATAGCATTAGATGTATGGTAGAAAATATTACGTACCAAGTCCTTTACATTATGCACAGGAATCTATACCTTTCCTGCCCATGGGATCTACTGAGAGGATGCTTGAGCCTTTCAGCAGTTTTCTCAAACTAAGGTGACAACAGATTTTGATCTCCTAAATATGTGTAGCACTTACACTAAAAGGAATATTGTATTTATGTAAACCGTAAGCAGAAAAGTTAACATATGGATGTTTAGACAGGGAAGAAAATTTTCCTTCAGTCGGTGAAAGTAAAATGGACAACAGAGTTAAAAAAATTAAAAAAAAATTTTGTAAAAGCAATGAGAGCTGTTAAGATTGCAGATAAAGAGAAAGTAATAACTTTTTGCTTCTAAACCTTGACTCCTGCAACTATTTTTAGGAACATGGATACACATGTTTTAGTGCTTTTTGAAAGATGCAGGAAAAAATATTTTCACTGTTATTCAAAGGAAGGAAAATCTCCCCTCATATTTTGTTAGGCAAAAATGTTAACTAAATTTTCTCTGAATTTAACGCACTTTTAGTACCCAGCAATGTGAGGAAGGACAAAGGATAGAGCACACAGAACAGAGCTGCAAATCACCTTGCTTCCAGAGAGCCCAAAGCCCTCAGTGACTTGTTGAGTGACTCTGCTGAGGGCTCTGCGTCAGACTGAAATGTACTTCTGGCTTCACGTATTTCCAGCCGCCTGTTCACACTCGTTTGTGAGCAGGTACTGAAGGAGCAGCACACAAAACTCTGCCTGTTTATAGCCACACTACGCTGTCTTCTAGCACGTGTTGTAAATGGCCTCGTACCACCAACTCCTGATTCTCTGCAAATCTCACATATATTTTAACAAGCTGACTGGTCCAGCACAGTATAAAAACCAGGAAAAGGGGATGCTATTATGATTAAGTATGAATTGTAAAGAGCCTAGCCTGCATGAAATATTTCCTGTGATCTGGCATTACAGAAACAGCCATCCGGTGAGCTATATGTTCCTTCCTTCTCAGAGCCCAATTCTGCAAGTGGCTGAGCATTAAAGTACCCATTCGTTTCAATAAAAGCTGAAAGACTCCTCATTAGGCTTAAGGATTGAGTTCAGCACTGATACTGGATCCCTGATAAAATGTTGTTCAAATGTAAGGAAGTTTCAGATCCTCGATTACACTTAAGTAGGTATGTCCTGTTTAATTGATTTGAGTAAGAGGTGGACTCGGGGCCGCAGTGCTTTAATTGCTGCAACCCTGAATTATATGGTGTGGCAGGATGCTCTGAGAGCTGGTGTTTGAAGATGAAGGCTCATAAAATAAGAGCTGCTCAGATTTTTTGAGATACCTGTGTGCCTCTTCATGTCCTTGCAGCCTGGGCTGGTGCAGATTATGGCAGTCAGGACAGCTTAATAAATTCCCTGCTTACAGTATTTCCAAATCAGATGGGAAAAGAAAAAAAACAGAGATCTTTCTAAAAGACTGAAAGTCTCTATTCACTCCCACTCCAGAGTCCTGGATGGGCTCTGGCAAGCAGCGAGGTTTTTGAGTGGTTACCTAAAGCGACAGCCAGACCTTCTCCCTGCTGCCGCGTGGATCCGTTTCAGGGAAAATTCAGCTCTGCCTTTGCAGCCCCTGAGTGGAAAATGTCTGGAAGTGACATGATGCCCCGGCCAAGCGCTGCAGCCTGCAGAGGAGAGGGGGAGAGGGCGGGCAGGCAGCCTGTGCCCTCCCCGGGAGGTGGCGGAGGCTGATGCTCACCCAGAGCACACTCGGTACCCGTGGCATGGAGGAGTCTCCCACCGTCTTCCTCCTGAGAGCTTTTGGCAGCCCCTTTTCTTACCCCACTCACCCTCTAGACCCCTGAGCCCTCGGTCCCCCAGGAGGAGCCTTCCACCTCACTACCCCAGGGAATAGCCAAGTCCCACAGCATGCAAGTGGCAGTTCTTTACATAAACACAAAGGTTTGGGGATTTGTTTTATGTTCTTTGGGGTCTTTTATTTCCTTTTTGTTTTGTAGTCTTGGGCAAAACCATGCTTCTTCCCTTAATCGTTAATCGAGAAATGGGCTTCATCAGACACAGGCATGAGTTCAGTCTGACTGGTTAGAAGGAAATTTCAACTTCATGTTACATGGACTACNAAAAGCAAGATCAGAGCTTGCTAATATGTACTGTAGCTCACAGGTTCACTGGGAAGTATTTATTTCTTAATCATGTATCTCTTAGATTAATTGTTTGGGATGATCAAAGGCTCAGCAGGTGGTGGGGATGATTTAGAAACCACAAAATTGGTGTTATCTTTCTGATTGACATCCTATTAGTGCAGCATATATTTCCTGTTTGTCAGGAATGTAAAGTCTGAACATTCGGTAATAATATCTAGTAATATTTTGGAAAGGGAAACCATTGGCTGGCTGCATTTTAACAAGATGAAAAATCTTTTGATTTCCTTCTGTCAGGTTTGAAACAGAAGCTGAGCACATGTAGCCCAACCTTTTCCCGAGAAAAAGAAAAACTAGCAACAAGGCACCTGCTGCTGCTTTTTCCTGCTCGCCTTGAGCCACCATCCCTCTCTCAGCGCTGCCTCTCAAAAGCGACCAAGCCCGCAAGGTTTTAGAAAGATGCAAAATAATCATCGAAATAAAATAAAACGAGAGAACAGCTGTTTTAAGACAGGGTTGAGGCACGGATAAATAAAGCCTGTCCTGAGAGCTTCTTTCTTTCCCCTACCTCAAGATGCACTTCTCTCCTCCATTTCGGGTCTGGTTTTTCAAGATCGCGCCCCTTTTCCTGACAAGAGTAATTCCAGCATTGGGAGAAAACTCAGGACGCAACTGCTCAAGATCCTTTCTGAAGCACTAGAAATTCTGGCATTTTTCTTCCTTTGTTTCCCAAAAACTCAGCTAACTCAGGACATGCTTTAAATTTTTTTTCAAGTCATTTTCTGCTTCCTTTTTTTTTTTTCTTTCAGAATAAAACCTTAGCTCGTCACTGTTTACTCCCATACTTGGTCTGAAAAAATACATATTTTTTTTAAGTTTTGTGATAAGAAAGCGTGAGATACATTCGTGGGATAAAAATGGGAATGAAAAGAGAAACAAAGAGAAGAAAATAAAGTAGCTGAATAGTCTGAGTGAAGGCAAGGAGAAAGCAAAACTAGAAATTCAATGAACTCGGCGTTNTTTGGGCAATGCTAAAGTAACATTCTCAGTTTTCTGACAGAACAGTTGTGATTAACTATTCTACGGGAGCGCCAAACTCTGGATTTTCATTTCCAGTCAGAATTCTAAAAATCAACATTTCCAAAATGTTCCACGCAGCAGAAAGGTACTTTAACAAATACAGCTGCAAAATACCATTTCATTACTTTTTTTTTTTNAAAGAAAAACTAGCAACAAGGCACCTGCTGCTGCTTTTTCCTGCTCGCCTTGAGCCACCATCCCTCTCTCAGCGCTGCCTCTCAAAAGCGACCAAGCCCGCAAGGTTTTAGAAAGATGCAAAATAATCATCGAAATAAAATAAAACGAGAGAACAGCTGTTTTAAGACAGGGTTGAGGCACGGATAAATAAAGCCTGTCCTGAGAGCTTCTTTCTTTCCCCTACCTCAAGATGCACTTCTCTCCTCCATTTCGGGTCTGGTTTTTCAAGATCGCGCCCCTTTTCCTGACAAGAGTAATTCCAGCATTGGGAGAAAACTCAGGACGCAACTGCTCAAGATCCTTTCTGAAGCACTAGAAATTCTGGCATTTTTCTTCCTTTGTTTCCCAAAAACTCAGCTAACTCAGGACATGCTTTAAATTTTTTTTCAAGTCATTTTCTGCTTCCTTTTTTTTTTTTCTTTCAGAATAAAACCTTAGCTCGTCACTGTTTACTCCCATACTTGGTCTGAAAAAATACATATTTTTTTTAAGTTTTGTGATAAGAAAGCGTGAGATACATTCGTGGGATAAAAATGGGAATGAAAAGAGAAACAAAGAGAAGAAAATAAAGTAGCTGAATAGTCTGAGTGAAGGCAAGGAGAAAGCAAAACTAGAAATTCAATGAACTCGGCGTTTCTCAGCCTCTTGTTTTCGATCAGCTCCCTCTCTGGGGAGAGGCCTTACTGTAATAACAGCTTTGACCTCTTTCTCTTAGTAAACAATTTGCCTTAAACTGAGAAATATAAATTTTCACTGTCAAAAGCAGAACGAGCCACCCCAGGGCGTGTACAGGTCCATAGACAGGAACATCTGAAAAGGAGAAAAAAAACCCGCAAATTGCCAGGCGAGATGCTACATCTTCCCCCATGGCATGGGAGGATGAGCAAAGGGAGCCCACTCCAAGCCGTGGGGGAACCGATCGCCGGGCAGCACCTGGTTCTGCATGTCCTGCCAAGAGCCTTCCTCACCTCTTCTTCATCCCACCAATGCCGCAGCAATGGGCTTTGCCTGCCGCCAGCCCCATTTCCGCGGTGGAAAGGGCATCTCTCCAAAGGGGGTTCCCTAGGGGAGCTTGCACCCTGACAACTGGATTCAGTGCGGGAGACATCTCTGGGACACCCGGAGCGGGTCGAGGCATGCAGGAAGGCTCCACGTTTTGCAGAACTGGGGTCCCCCAGGGATTTGCTGTTCCTAAGCACAGCTGGCGAAAAGTCACACCAACACTGAAAAATTGCAGTGGTGCCTTTTGCATAAAAAGCTGCAGACATGTTACAGCACCTGCCCTCTAAAAGACACCTTTTGCTTAATATTTCAAAACCATAGCAGAAATAATACTGCTTTCTGCCATACAGATTATTACAGCTGATAACCAGCATCCCAAGTTAACTTAGAGATGCTGTTTCGTTTTTATCTGGGTTTGACAAAAAAGATGCCAGGAAATAACACCATCCAAATCTTCTGCGCGGATTATTTTAGGTGCACTTTAATTAGAACTTTGTTTTTTTCAGACTTGTATGATTCCTCCCTCCTCTTCGCCAATAAAATGTGCATGACAATACTTATATTTACAAAATTAGCTTCAAAAAGCTTATCAGTAGTTGCTCGATGCTACTTCAGCCTCCACTTAAAAAAGAAAAGCCATTATAATAACAAACAAAGACCAACCGTCCCCCACAACAAGATCTGCTGTATGCTAATGCGAGGGTTAGAAACCATCTATTTGTGGGTTTGAGTGTTATTCTGTTCGGTAGACTATGAATTAATTTGTTGCTTACAGAAAATTGGGTAAGAAATGCACAAAATCCAGGCCAGTTACCACAGTCATCCATCTGCATGTGCTATATGTGTGCATGTTCAGGTTTGCAGGATGCTGTCCCCCTAGAATGGCTTTTCCAGGTGCCCAGGGCTGTATTTCCATGTACACTATTTCCAATCGTCTCAGGATGGTACTCACCAAAGGTCCCTACAGCCACCCCCAGGCCACTCCGAACCATTCCTGTTGGCTCTGAGAAAACTCTTATTGAGGAAAAACAGAGAGGAGGAAGAAGGCACTTAAACCAACACTTTTATCGCATCTTTCTGCTCATACAAAGGGCCCATTGGAAAAAAAAAACACCAAACCTGCCTAGTCATCTGGACATCCTGAAAGACACTCAGTCATATTTGCCAGTTTATTCTGATGTTTATGAGGTGACTATTTAGTGGAAAGGTAAGCTTCAAACTTGGAAGTCGTTCTTCCAAAGACTTATGGATCTAGTAGAAACAACTCATCAGAAAGGTTTTGAAGCATATCAAGAAACTTAATCATGCTATAGCTTCAGAGCCTTCCTTTGCGCAAATATTACATTTAAGCTCCAGCATGAATTATTTAACCTCCTTGTAATGGTCGTGATTAATCTTCTACCAGCTAATCACTTCCAAGCCTTACCTCCTCACTGTGTGTACAATTTTAAGAATGGCTCCTTTTTGCATCCTATCCCATCACTAAAATCTATGCGCCCAATAACCTCACCACTTCGGGAGCCTTGTGTAAATGTTAGGCTCTGTTTTCCTAACGAAAACAGCTTTTCTCCTCTGCAGCATAAGCTGTGGTTCAGCAACTTCAGCTCATGGCTCTAGATGCAAAAAGGAGTACCGAAACCAGCCATGTAAAGGACATGCGGGTTGGTGGCAGCGGCTGCGAGGGCAGTGTGGTAACGCTGTCAAGCTCTCCAAACTGAGGATGCTAAACCATTTCATGAACTTTTACCCCCAAAGTCTGAGGCTGACTGAACTTCTCTTTTGTTCCCTACTGCATTTAATCCCCGTTTTGCTTTGCCCAGTGCTCTCAGAAAGAGTGAGTTATCTTACTGCCCCCTCATCACATTATTTGGCTGCACAGACGTCTCCTGACTCTTCCCTAACATCTAGCAAAGTTCCCTCTCATTATGATCCTAACCTAATTTCACAGAGGAGACAGCTCACTCATCAAAAGTCTGGAAAACTAAAGATTTCTGTGCCCTGTGGGGATGCTCGGAGCCTTGCATCAGTGGCTATGAGAGCCTGTAGCTGCCGTGCCATCCTCTTTGCCCCAAGAACTGGTGAGAGATGAACGTGCTACACCTGATAGGATCTTTCCACAGCAGGGGCAGAGACACCACCCGGGAGGGTACTGGCCAGTGTTTTGCTCTGTGAAGATATTTCCAGTTACTTCAGTGAGACTTAGGTTGACTCCTCAGCCCCCAGCTTCTGTACATTTATCTCTTTGATGGGTTTAGGATGCAAATGTGGCAGACATATGGATTTTGTTCTTTTTGTTTTAAGCGAGTGGTTTCTATTAAAATATTTTTGATGTTTTTTTATATAATGTTTTTATTGTACAGCAACCCACCGTGCCTCAATGGGGAAGCATTTTATATGTTCAGGCTTATTAGCAATACTTATTATTATTTCAAAAGGTTGGATTGGCTCATTTGTAAGCTAAAGACACAAAGGTATTAAGTGCTCTGTTTTTCCTGAACTTTAGATTAGAACAGAAGACAAATAGTGAACCGGATCCTGAAAAGTCAGCCTAAGTATTATTATGCATAAAAAGCAGTATTTATGGAAATAAAAAAAAAAGTGTAATTATGTATAAATAAATAAAATGTGCCCTGAAATGAATGCCATCAATAGCACTATAATAGGGTAAATGTTTGAACCCTGTGCCCTGTTGTACTATGCAAACAGAGGACATAGCCCTTGTTCCTAAAAGATTTTCATCAGTTTGGAGACAGAAATGGAAAGACATTGATTCCAGGTCTTGCAGGTCGCTTTGTCACAGGACCTGGCACAGCCCTCCTTCACCAATCTGGCTTGTGTTTGTGTCAAGGGATGCTGAGTGCTGAGGAAGAGGAAAGGAGGACGTCTCCTGGTTTGGTACATTGGGAGTCCTCACAAATGTAATCTCTGCACTCCAAAGAGGAAAGACATTTTCTTCTGTCTCAGGTCTGATCACTTCCACAAAGGGACAAAGAAGACCTAGCAACTCAAAGGGGCTCTTGACATTATGCTACTTTAAGCTTCTCACCAACTACCCTTTAGGTAGTTTGAAGAACACTTTGTGTCCCTCATTTTCCTTGTCCTTTTAGGACAAGTAACCAGTCACGGAAAGACAGAGCCTCCTCCAAGCAGGATGCTAATGACATGATGCTAATATCTGCTGACAGTTCCTGAAGGGGTGCTTTTGTTACCCATCACAATGACTAGAGAACTTGGCTACTCTTAAGAGAAGTCCCTAACTCTTCCAGCCTTCCCTTTTGTGCTGCAGATGGACAAGCTCACAAGAAACTCAACATTTCAGGTGAGAAGTTACCAAATAAGGTGGATAATTGGGGAAACTGAGTGTGACTGTCAAACCTGATCTTTAAATCTTTCAAAAAATGTTTCATGTAACAGACTGGTAAATCTTCTTAGCTAACTTTTTAACATTATTCTATTTTTATGCCATTCTTATATTTTTAATGTGGCATAAAAGCTACTCTTTTTTTCTTGCATTGCTTTGCTTTGCTTTGCTTTGCTTTGCTTTGTGAAAAGCCAAGCCAAGACCTAAACATGGAAACCGAATCCTAAGTGAACTCAATAGAGGAAAATGCCAGATATTCAGATTTTTTTTCGGTTCATTTTCATTAAGAACCAAATCCTCAAGTGTCTCTGCAGGCAGAAATGATTAGTGTTCTATTCTTAGGATGAATGGAGTCTAATTGACAAAGAATTAGGCTTTCATAAAGTTTGACAGCAGCTTTTTTGTTGACCTATACGTAATGTACCTTCTTAAAAGAAAAAATTAGTTTCTAAGTTCTGCTTAAAATAAACGATTACCTACAATTTTATTATACCAGTTCAATTCATAAAAAAATGCATGTTGTTGGGGATTTCTAGAGACATTTGTACTGGCGTGGTAACAGTCAAGCTTAACTGTAAAATACTTATCCCACTGCACCATGGCATGGCTGCTATTTTATGCTAGAAGAGGTAAACAGATATCAGTAAAAATATTGCACTGTAATGTAAAAGAATAACATGGTGAATGGCTCACCCTATAAATTTTGATTTTCTTAATTTATCAGCATGATATAAAGAAGGGTATGTGACTGAAATGCAGGTATTTTGTTTTACTTACATTTGACATCTTACAGTTTTAGGATGCAAATTCTGGTGTATAAACTCTTTTCAGATATTCTACACAAATCCAAGAAAGCCATAACTTCCCTGAATAACCTCAGTTAGTCGCTTTTACAAAGACAGGCTGAAAATTTCAGGTAAATAACTTTTTTGAAATATTATCAGTGTTGTGAGATCATTCTCTGCCGTCTTATTACGGAGTCCTTCTGAGACACGCAAATGAAGGTGTGGGGGAAAAAGAGGTGAACTAAACATTTTGAACTTGAAAGATGAAACTGAGTTTATGTAAAGATTTACCTCATCTCTAGATTTACCTTTTGCTGGTCCATGCTATAGACATTAATAATATTCATGCACTGATGCTACCATAAGTCACTTATTGCAGCATGTCTGTATTCAGTTGAATCAGAAGAAAGTACAGAATAAACCTCCCTCAGCCAAACCTAAAAAAAAGCTAAGCAAACTGCAGTGAAAATAGGGCAAAATAAGTAGCTGATTTTGCCTAGATTGCCTTACCACCAAGTTAAAAAAAAAAATTGGACTAGGCAGAACATTTAACAGCAAACAGTAAGAAAGGGATAAAATAGGCCAGCTGAAATAAATGAGACTAGCAGCAGGCACTGATGCCACTCACTGAGACATTCCAGTGGATCTCCTCCGGGATGAATTTCTACAACTGAGGAGTCTCAAGCAAGAGAGATCTGCCTTAGGGCTAAGTCTTAACAAACCCAAGGACTGCGAGCATGTTGGCCCCAGCTGACCAGAACTGCTGCTTGCAGTTCAAAAGTGTTATAAAATGAAAACTCTCAGAGCCCTTGGCTAGAAAGATCTTCCAGCTTAATATTTGGCCTTGGCATTCAAAAACTTCTGTGCCCTCCTTTTCTGTTTCTGAGGGAAGACTCTTGTTGCACTTGAAGAACTTGCTCCCTCTGAAATCAATGGCAAAACTCTCACCAGCTTTAATGGGAGCAGGATCAATGTGGCAACTCTTCTGGCTCTGACACTCAATTCAGACCCTGTTCCTCTTCTGTAGAATAGCATCTGCACTCATTAGTAAACCTACTTAAGGAAGGTACTTCAGAAGAATGTGTCTTACTTCTGTGGGTGGCAGAATTGGTTCCAAATCAATCTTTTAATTTAAAAATGGTTTTGGTTTTTTCCCTTCTTTAAGGGTTTGATGGCATGAATCCATATTCGGGGTGGTGGGAGAAGACAATCCCTCATTTGTGTCCATTCGCCCTTCTGACCCTGCATTTCTCTTTTCTTGAAACCCTTTCAGATCCCTGTCCACTCAGTTAAGCCTAGCTGTATAGATCATGGCATCGTTATTATTCCTCATTCTTCTTTTAAAGGGTAGGAATTTTTACAAAGGCTTTGGTGGGTTTTCCTGCTGTGTTGTCCTGGTGAGTATCTCTGAAGTCGCTTACTCCCAGAGCCAGGTATTTAGGAGTCTATCTCCACTGTTACTCTAAATCTTGCTGAAATCAAATGCGAGTTACTTGTATGATTTTTCAGATCAGGTCCTTATCTCAAATGAAGAAGTTAGGCTGTTTCCTAACAACTTACTGATAGGCTTCACATCAGCCTTTTGAAAAATGCCTGTGTCTGATGGGAAATGAGTAAAAGGGATGGCTTAGGGTGTTGTCGGCAGAGTAGCAGGCAAAGTAGGGTCACAATCCTTCAGAGAGGAATGAGACAGAAAAAAGAAAACAACATAGTCATGTTTCTCTCCTACTCACCAAATAAAACCTCTTTCAGGTAGAAAAAAAGTCTGGTGGGGAAAAGAGTGGGGGAAATGTCATTCTCAGTGTTAGAACTTCTTTGCCCCAGGTATCATGCCCATGAAGATAGAAGATGGTCAAGCAGGAGCCAGGAGGAAGCAGAGCCTCCTGCTCCCCAGCAGGCTCCCCATCTCTGGGCACACCAGAAGGTCTGCAGCCATCCTCCTCACCTGTGCTCGGGTGGCCCTAACCCTCAGTGCAGGTTTGCCTTTTGGCTTATCACCAGCTTTGGGTTTTTTGACTGTTTGGCAGCTCTTTCGTATGCAGTATTCTCAGGGAATTAAGCCTGAATATATTACAGTCAGGGTGTAAGGGTTTTTTTTTTAATCTGTTAATATTTAGTAAAAAAAAAAAAAAANAAAAAAAAGTAAATTACACATATTTAGTAAAATTCAGTAATTTATGAGTGAGAGCCACAGAAAGGCATGGCCTGTAGTACCAGCTATAAAGGATCAGGCCATAAGAGAAAATCCATGTACCTTTTGTGACCAAAGGACCACGTGAGCCTCCCGTCCACTTTCCAAACCCTCGCCTTTGTGCACAGTGATTTCCATACAACACTTGTTTTTTGTCATTCTTTCCAGTGTAATCACATTGCCATGTGGTTTCGACACAGCTGGGGCTGCGCGTGGAGTAGGGTGCCATCAGACATGAGCCAGGCTGGCAGAATTGGGCCCTGGCTGAAAAGAGAGGAAGCGAAGGGTGCAGGCTCCGTGCCGCTAATCTGTCCAGACAGGGAGGCAAAGGGAGAGAGACAGAGTTTGGCCTTCTATATTTAGCTCCAGGTTGGCCATGCTATCTGTGTGCCATCGCTGAGCAGTGGGATTGCATCCATCCAGCCTGCTTAGCGTGGTTTCTTCCATCATCCGCCTCAGTAAGAGCATCCGAAGCAGATAAGTAGGAAAACCATCAATAAACAATCACCCCAGGGATACTTTGACACCGGTTGCAGCCCTGCTCACCCGAGGGGCATAAACGTGATGACAAAACCTGGCTTGTTTTCTGCCCGGCTCACCTTCGGAGGCGAAAGAGCACACATGGCAGGGAGACGCTAGGTAAAGTGGGCTGAGTTGCACCAGCTGGGAGCTTCAGGAACATCTCAGGATTCCCTGTATACTCAAAAAGCCCAGAGGCAGATCTTTACCTGGGATTTGCAAAGGAGAAAGAAGGGTTTCTAGCTTCTCCGCGCCCTGTCCTGGCCACCGCAAGGCTGGAAACCAGCCAAGCGGAGCTTCCCAGGGAGCAAGGGGGCTCCTCCTGCCACTTCAGTCCTAAGCTGCAATACCCACGTGAACGAATTAAAAAGTAATAAGTTCAACGAGTTTGACACAATCTATGGGTTCAGAAGTAATTAACAGGGATAATTAACTTTAAAAGGGAAACCAGATGATTTGTAAGGAAAAAGTAGAGAAGAGATTCAGTGTTATTTATCCAACTGATTCCTTTAAATAGATTAACTTAAACTTCTGTTACCAAGATACCGTGCCAGCATCAAGCACATCTGCTTTTTCCATGTCCCCGCCTGCCTGGTTTAAAACCGTGCTTGTTTCACCACAACTTTAGGAAAGCACCTGAGCATTCTCCAAAAATCGATCCTTCATTGAACAAATATTAACTGGACCTGTGGCTGAAGTAACTGATGTATAGACTCATTAAAGAAATCATTTAACATTGTGGTTGTTGATCCGGTCATTACGTTAACTTTATATTGTTACAAGGCTGGTAAGATGCTAGTATCCAAAATCCATGTTGAAGCAGAGGATTTGCCTTCTTTTCCTAGTACATTTATTTGTATTATGGCCACACAGATGGATCTCTTTTATGGACCAGCATTCATCTGTATTTGCTTTTATATCCCACCTCTAAGTTTCTGGAAAGGTCAAGTTCTCCTTTGTGACTTTTTTGCCATAGAAGAAATTGTCCCAAGTTCCTCTGAGAGGTCCTATTGGTTTCCTCATTGAATGCTAGCAATATCTAGAAGCATGGAAAAATAATTTCCAGAATCTCTTATTCTAACAGCTTCCTGGGTGTTTCTACATCCAGCATTTTCTGATGGAGGTACCATCACCTAATCAAGTCTGCAATGATGAAATCTTGTGCAGCCCATCTGCCAGCATCACCAGAATCCTTATTTCCTTGATTTCTATTCCCTTCAAAATATGTTTCAGATTCGGCATGTCTCTATCTCTCCTCTGCTCCTTTTCACTGCTATCTGTGGCTGCTGGGGGACCTTTGAAAGTTAACACTAAAACGTTACATAAAAACACTATTTCCTTCCATTTTCATCCCCACTCCATTTCATTCTTTTAAGTATTATTATTTTGGTGAAAAGTAGTTTTTTGGAAAATTCTGCCTCAGTGTTTTGGGGATTTTTTTCCATAATCTGGTTTTATTTAAACCAGTGTGTGGATGCCACATATGCTGATTAAGGCCTCAGAAATATTCATAAGAAATTTTCTTGAAATTAATGGGAATTGTGGAGGAGGCGAAATTTGATGATTTCCTTTTCTTAGGCTATGCTCCTTAGTTCACATTTTTTACAGCGTGCAGCCAACAAGGGTGACAATATCAGATGGAAAATGAAGCAATTGCCAGATACTTTCCATCTCAGTTAATAAGTCCCCTGCTCTGTGTCAGACTGAAGCTTATACCGAGGGCAGGCAAGGATTTTATTTTGTGCTGGAAATATATTTCTAGTGTTCTTCAAAAAAAAAAAAAAAAAAAAAAAAAAAAAAATTTTATGAGCAATTCAGTCTTCATACTTTTAATCCTTAAGTTATTTCAAAGGATATCATTTGTTCAGGGCCAAATATTGAGCGACCATGTAATAGGAAAACAAGTCCAGCCTGGAATAAGTACAACAGAAAAAACTGTTTGGCTTTGGACCTTCTGTCACTACCTGGTCTAGTGACGCTGAGTGAGATTTAAGGTACTGAAAGATGGCCAGAGCAATAATTCAAGATTTGAATAAGCGTGTTACTTGTTAGGTGAAACTGTGGGTATTTCATGGGGCTTTACAAGACTGTTTTACATACAAAATAATGATATATATGCAAAACCTAAATCCCATGACAAAGTTTCTGACTCACTGAGTTTTACACTGTTTCCTGTTAAGAAATGCTTCCTTTGTCCATGTCAACAGTGCTTTCAGCTATTATGTTCAGTTTGCTTTTACAGGCTTCAAAAATAGCTTCACATTCGTTTTTTTCCCTTCGTTTTCTCCATACTTTTTCTTAATTTACTGATATGGTAGTTATCTACTTTTGGAAACAAAATGTAGTAATATAAATATAATATAAATTAT
>VXBO01003911.1:119807-152243 GCA_013400135.1 Rhinoptilus africanus
GGGGGGGGTTTTTTTTTTTTTTTTTTTTTTTTTTTGATTGTTGGTTTGGCTTTTTTTTAGGATGGTGGCAATGGAGGGAATGTTTTATTTTGGTTTTGGTCTTTGTTTCCGTCTTGTTTTGGTTTTTTCCTCCACTGATATGGTATAAAAGCAAGGTGTTGTTACCACCTTGGAAGGGTGAACGTTGTCAATCGTTGCTGACACACTGGATGTTATTGAGGCTGTGAATGTGTGAGAAGACACTGGGCAATAGACCTCTCTCAGAGGCTACTGCTTCAGGCTTTTAGCACACTCAAACACATCTTGAAGATGTGTACCACCACAGCTTCAAGCTTTCTTCGCAATGTATTGCAACTAGATATTAACTGTTTCCATACAGCAATAATTTTGCTTCAGGACCAAAGCCCCTCAGGATAAGCCTTCAGTACGTGATTCTTCATCTGACCTTGGTGAAATCCCCTTTCCTCTGGAAATCCAGCATTGCTCCACGAGTTGCCATTTGTGCCTAATATCAACCAGATATTTCAGAGTTGCTAAAGTCACTTAGGGAAGAGAGGAAACATTAATTGAAACCGGAAAATGTACATAGAAACCCATCAGCTTTGATCTTGTCCCAAGAACACGACAAGGGAAGAAAACGTTCTTTTTATTTTTTGCCATTGAATCGGACTTTTCAATACGGGTTATTCCATAATATTTATTTATTTTTGTACTTAAAAGCAAGCTGCGATACAGCTATGAAAACTTCTCCTTAAAGGGTTTTGTGTATAAGAATCTAACTGGTTGGATGAATAAGAAGAGACAGAGAAAGTGACAGCAATCAAGAAGCCATAAATGCATCAGACCCTGGTTTACGGCTTTTTTCCTTTATTTACACCATAATTAAAGCTATGTTATATGTTGCTTTTATTCCTCATTTAACGTTTCTGGCTCCTATATACCCATATGATGGCCTGGATTTGGTTCCTCATTGAGTTTTACATTGGTGTAAAATGAGAGTAATTCCACTGAGAGCACTGAGATTTAGATCAGAATCCAGAGTAGTAATTCTATATATTAAAAAGCTTTACAATTTCTGTAAAGTGGTGGTAAAGGAAAAATATTTTTGAAAAAATGTATTGCAGAGAATTTCTTCCTAGCCAAGACCTTGAATACCAGTTTCAGCAAAGAGCGAAATGGCATTATATGCTCTGTAAATGGAGTTTTGATACACAAATGCTCGCAGTCCCTTAATTAGTGTTTGTAGCAGTGCAAGTTGGAGTACACTGGTGTTTAGGATTTATATTATGCCCACCTAATATAATTACTTTCTCTTATATTCAGTGCAGTAAGCAATAAAATAATTAGGCAGCTTTTCAAATTTATCAAGGTAGTAGTAGAAGAGAAACCTTTTGTTGCATTTTTACTGTGTGGATCCTGAAGTCCAGCAGCACAACAGTGATTCATGCCAATATCATGGCTTAAAAATCCTTTTTGCCCAATAAGCTGATGAAATTTAGTGTTCCTTCTGGGTTTTCTGAATATGGAGATTAAGTACCTTACGGAGCAGAGGTGAAAAATAATTAAAAAGTCCAGTTCCTCAAAGTGAACAAAACAAGTTACAGCCAATGCATTTAAAATAAGCATGTTTTTTTGTCCAAGTACAAAAAAAAAAAATTCTCTCACGTATCTATTGTTTTGCTTAACAGCCATATTAGAGAAAGACTGTGAAACTATGCAAGCTATGAATTTTAGCCTTATACGGATCTTACCAGACCATCAACTGAGTGCCCTCAGCTAAAAAAAAAATCAGGAAAATCAAATTAGAGTCGCTGAAAAGCTATATCAAACCTGAGTGCTAAGTTTTGATCTAAGCTAAATTTATTTCAAACCTGGAACAAGTCACTTTTGAGTGGAAATGGTGTCTGTCTCTGTTTTTGCATACCTTCCACCATAAACCAAGAAAAGAGTGTTCCAGCTGAGTTTTGATTTGACTTTCTTAGTTCATATGAAACTCAAAATGAAACTCTTGATTGTGTGAACCAAAACTGGAAAAAAATGCACACAGCTTTAGACAGCATGTTGCTTGCAGAACGACTGTGCCATCACAAACACGAAGGGCAATGCTTCCGTTTTCCTTGCATGCATACCATAGAGAGCAGGGTGAAATATTCTTATCCTCTTGCATTTTTGGTAAGCTCCTGTGCAAAAATTATATAGGGTTCCATTCACCTCCTAGGTGTAAGCTCTGGACACCTTGTAAATACATCCGTGGTATTTATGCATAAGGGAAACGACTCTGCCACGCTGTGAAGCTAACAGTTTCACAAGCTCGGAAGTGATATGCTACTTCAAAGTGCAAGCCTGTTTTCCTTGCACACATTTCCAAGTACGTTTAGAAGCAATTTGTCTGATATATTTTTAGTGGACATGCAAAAATGACGAGAAAGGAGGAATGTTAGTAATAATAATTCCTCTAGCCACTCCATCCACCTCCATATACCTCCCTAATTTCTCTCACTGGTTAAGGCGCTAGATATTCTTACTCCTCCCACTGATTTCCTGTTCTATTATCATTCGTATTATAATTGCACTAAAAACCCCAATCATACATCAACTGAAAGCCTACCTGCCTTTAANATTTATAGGCTTAAAACTTTGTACTGATTTTAATTGAAGAAACATTTTAAACATTTATCCAGGCTTTCAAAAGCACGTACTAGTCATTGACTTATATATTCTTCTACATGTGCTCAATATTTAGGCAATTTACTATTTTTATCTTAATTAAGATAGATCTTCTCAGCCAGCAACAGGCTAAGTCATCTGTACTGTCATAGCAGTCAGGCCGCCGAGGCGCTGAATTTTGAGATGTGTCTGCCTCAGTGGGAGGGTTCCTAGAAGAAACATTCATTTCTGCGCCACTGTCATTTAGAAACGAACGTTCGTAAACCTGCCTCGCAATCAAAGGCTGAAGAAGCTGAGTCTACCCAGCTTAACAAACAGAAGGTGAAGGAGCAAAGCCCGTGAAAAAAAATGCGAGGAAGGGGTTTTCAATCTAGCGGAGGCATGACAAAAAGCTTGTCAGTAAAAGCTCGTCAGGGTAGAAAAAGCATTTTTTTTTCTAGTTGTTATTATTATTTCCAGATACTATTCCAGTTCACTGTAGTACGATGTTTGTCAGTCAAAATGGATATATTTTGAAAGGTGTTCACCAGGCCTTGTGTGTGCGTTGGGAATGCATTCTGTGGTGAAACTCCAACGCCTCTGGGAGGATTGGAGGGTCATGGTGGTTCTCTGTAGCTCAAATCTTTATACAGACATGTCTATTTGCAGCGTCAGGTGTTCCATCTATTTAATACGCAAATATTCCGATATCCTACGGAATTGGTCTGTGCTCCATCTGAAACACTTTCATACTTTACATATAATCTGGATAATACAATACAGAGAAACAAATTTGGCAGCTCATCTTTCAAAATCAGTTTTGGGTCTCTAATGATGAAACAGGCAAGTTAAATTATGCATGTCCATATATTACCTGTTCACAGTAATATAAAATCATCATCCTAAGAAAAGTTACACATTTTACCTGATTTTTTTTTTTTCCAGATATACCAGAACGTACTTTCCAAAGTAAAGCTTATGGTAACATCTTCATAGACTTTTGTAGCAGAGCATAAACTGGTGTCAAATCCAAATTTCTCAAGTTCTAGAAATTCAGTTTCCTCATATAAATGCTTGGGGATCAATCAGAACTGGTGGAGTTTGACAGGAATTCCCATGTAATTGTTAAAGTTTCTGAACTCATACAGATCACATCACTGCAAAAAACCCAATTTGAGATACTTTGATAATTGTCCTCCTTACTTTTACAGAAATAAATAAATACAGAAAGAAAACAGTAGAAAGAAATGAAAAAAAGAAGGCTTTTCCTGAATATCAAAAGAAACTTTACCAGAAACATTATTTATTGGGAAATACTAAAGAAAATCTCCATGGCAGGGGAGTTGGAGCTAGATGACCTTTAAGGTCCCTTCCAACTAATCCCTTCCAAGCATTCTATGATTCTATAAATTTTTATTTCATTCAGAGCAATTCTATTACTCCATTGTCTTACTCGTTATAGGTACAAAGTCTGTCCTGAAAAATTCACTGGGATAAACCATATTAATGCATATTTCCCCTTCCGTTCTTCTTCTTCTACCATGCGTGACAGAGAAGGCCACGATGTCCTGTGGCTAATGGCATCTTAGAGAGTATGGGAGGCATTTCCCAGATTGGGCCTTTTGCTTTTCTAATCCACCCTCCGTGCTTCCATCTGCAGTCCTGAAGCATGTGGCAAACACAAAGCCTCCACAGAATCTTTCACAGTCACCATCTCCCCTATTTAAAACCCCAGTCACCCTATTATATCTGTGGCTTCCTTCAACCTTCATTTGTACCTTATATTTAGTCACAATCCATACCATCCAAAAGGAAGATGATGCACACGGCTAGAGACAATATATATAATTATGTGCATGTATATATATACACACACAAGCACATGCACACATACATACACATTTATATATATATCATTTATCTCCAGTGATAACGAGTATAGCAGTTTTTATTTTTTCCTACTGTTGCTCACAAAGAAGACTACGGGGAAAAACAGTCCTGAAATTGCCAGAACATAAGTTAAACAACACTATGTTTTGTTATAAAAATACAAATTGTTTACAGCAATTTATAATATGCGGATATGTTTTAAATGGGCAAATCCTAACATTGCCTACTTGAATTCTAGCAGCTAAGTATAATTCAGCACTACTTTAATTTTCTATTATATTCATGCTAAGTGATTTTCATGCACATCAGATTCCGTATGCAGCCTGAAGTAGCAGTGGATAGAGAAAACTAAAATCCTTCTAGCTGGTACTGAGAGATAAAGAAACTGAGTGTTTTTTTAATATTAGAAGTAGATTTGTGGTAAAATTAGAAGACGGGCTAATCCCTAGGCACTATCCACATTCCACAGAAAGAGTTCTTTTCTCCAGTCTTTGCATATGTTCATTTAAAATATCGTCTCCTCAACTTATCAGTCTGTCTAAGGAAAATTTGATCAAGTGCAGGAAGTATCATGAACTGACTATTGACAGAGAATACCCAAACATCTGTATCGCACAGATTTTACTATATCCAGGCCTAGTTTTGTGGTCTCATAGCCAATGTTACCACTGGAGCATGTAAAGCAGTTCTTGAGATCTCCACGCAAACCAGGGAAGCCCCACTGTTCTGGACCATGCATCATAAAAAGAGTTGGATGAAGTCACGATAGTGAAAAGCACAAACATAAGGGCTCTGGCATTCTGCTGTGGGGATACAGGATCTTCGGTGCTAAAAGTCTCATCTCACTGAAATCAGAGGTGGGAAACGTTTACCCCATAAGGGCATTTCATTGGGAGAAAAAAGAGACGTCTGACAATGTGTTGATTTTGTTTGTATAAATAGTTTCATTATCGCTGTTACTAAAAATACCAATATTATTACTGGGGAGACTCTAGGCTTTCATTGGTGCCTAGATACTGAAAAAAAACCCCACATCACAAAGAGTTTTTTACCCACGTGCCACATCAATCAATAAAATCAGGTGAGGTTGCCCTGTGAGGAGCACTCAATCATACTCAGGTGGCTTCCAAAAGCATTTTTATTTTTGTCCTTCTTAGGGACCCAGCCTAGGAGCCCACGGGCAGGTTCATTTTCTGTGTGGTCCATGGGAAGGCCAGCATCAACATCTGATGCCACAGAGCTTACAGAGCTTACCAGAGCAATAGCACCTTGACGGGTGTTATTGTGATGATAAAGGTGTTGAAGATTTCTGTTGACCCCAACAGGAGCACAGAAAAGGTATATTGACACACTGTTCTGATCAAAAGAGTCTTGAACTTTTCAGCGATAAGAAAATCAAAGCTGCTGCATGCACAGAAATGACATCTTTTTTATGTATGAATGTAACTGAAAAAACATTTTTCCGGAGAGGCTATACTATCATTTTCTGAACTTTTATTACAGGAGTTCTGTACCTATCGTTTTCATATGCTTCCTTAACCAGCAAATGATGTGGTAAAATTGTGGGTAGTGGCAGCATGAAGAACAGAACCATTTTAATTTGTCCCATCTGGCATATTAACATTAATAAAAGATGTTTAAAAAGAAATGCCTTGAAAGGCTTTCACCTACTGATTTAACAAGATAATAAGGAAAGCTTGCAATCTGCCACTAAATATAACTGATAAGAATAAGAGTGAGTTTAAAAAGATGATAACGGAGATTAACCTCCGAAACACTGATATAAAAAGGAAAAAAAAACCCTGCTGATTGCAACATATGAACATTAAAACTGGCGACCAAACTGTCTATTATTTTTGGCTAATAGGGTATATCCGAGTACAGACTATCGCCAATTTAACAAACATTGCGAACCATCGAGGGACTTTACACCAATCAGGTCAACGCGGAGACGGAGCATTCCTAACCCCATAATTGCCCACCGAGGGTACCCCATGCTGGGGAATTAACTGCTCTTTGATTGTTCCATTAAAATTTAACCAATGAATCGTCCTATTTTCAGGCTGCTCTAAGGGGGAAAGCAACATTTTTAATTTGTCTCAAATAATTATACCATTACTTACTTTCGTTGTTTGTACTCCACTATCTGAACACCCTGAGTGGTTTGTCAGAGGTGGAGAGGGTTGGCCATGGAGACCAGTACCGATAATTTCCCCCCACTGTCCCGCTTAGCCCCAGGTTTCAGGCGTTTGTGCCCAAATTTAAATTCAGTGAAATAAATTAATACTCAGGATTTTCACAAGCACAGTAGCAAATTTTTGTGCTACCCCTCCTTCCCCCAGCAATATATTCCGATGCTGAAAATGGGCTCACTTTTCTCGCTCTCGGTTGCCTGCCTCAGAGACACATTTTCATCCCTGCCTTGGTCTGCTTCTCAGAGCAAAGCGATATTTTTTCCTTTCATTGTTCACAAAGAGATTTGTATTTAAGTCTGCGAGAAGGTGCACGCTCAATTTTCATTCCCAGGAAAACAACAGTTGGTATACGGTATGTCTGATACTGCAAGAGCGAGATTCACCTTCTGTGTTCCCAGCTGGGGTGAAAGAAGCTGGTGGCATCCAAGTACGACTTTTGGGGTCATAGAGGTGTGCAATAAAACAGTAGTAAGCACTATTGGCCAGGCTGATATGCCACATTCACCTCTTATGCATTACTTAAAAGCGTTCCTAATGTCAGCAAACAGCTATTTTAATTCACGCTGAAGCGAGAGGCAGGTTTCTGAGTCAGAACCAAGTAAGTGTCGCAGCAGAGCTCAGCCGGTGAAGCGACAGCCTGCCCTCCACACTGCCCCTGTCACTCCAGACCTCATCCTTTCTCCATCAGATTCTTCCCATCCCGCCAAACAGCTCAGTTCAGTTTGGACCTGCAGAAAGAGGCACGTGGACACGAACGATGAACACGTCTTTCCGAAAAACCCCACCACGTCCTATGAGGAAACTAGGGATCAAGATGCAGGAAAAAATTGTGTGATAAATACCTGGAACTGATGTAAATGTCAAAATATTTTAAAATATAATAATTTCCATTAGCTATATAAATAGAACAGCAAGGAAAAAAAAAATGACAATGGCTGTAACATAGCTGTGACAAAGAGACAGTGAGAAGTAATAGCATGTATCACTGTTTACAGAAATAATGGGTTTTATTTAGCATATCTATTTTCAACGGGTTAGACGGTGTTTGTATTCCAATGTGTTCATGTCTCCGAACTGGGGATCAGATTACAGAATATGACAGATGATGAATTAGGGAGATGGGACAACAAGAAGACAAAAGTTTATTAAAAGGTTAAGAGCTCTTAAAACGAGACTCAGTCTAGACAAATTATGCCAGTGAATGCACGAGGAAGCAGCAGGAAAAATGCAGAAAATGTCAGGAAGTTTAAGTGATGTTTCTAATGTTTATTCAATGTAGGAAAAGGCTATCCAAGCTATAAAATGGCTGATGTTGCTGGTTATTTAAGGGGAACCTGAAACACAAAGAAATTGCGAACTTTCTCCTTCTGTTTTACCTCTGATGGTAAACATCAAGCCATGATGGAGACAAGTAGAAACTACAACAAGTGGTTCATGTCGAAGGAGAATCCCTAAAATCAAGCAACATCCTTAATTGCTGTGATGGCTTAGATGCTTTTAAAGACATTTTGCCGGTGGAGAAACAAAGGTATATCTGCATTTTTTGGGAAGGACACCATTCCCTGAGTTATTTCCTTTTATTTTATTTTTTGTGAGGGGGTGCGGGTGGGTGGGCTTTCTTTGCTTGTGTATTAAAATGTTTAAATGTAGGGCCCGGATGCCTTTTGTCTCACCACACCAAATGTCTTAGTTCATCGCTAACAGTGGTAACGTCATCACGTGTTTTGCTTTACAGCAGATGTTACTATCTCTCTGTATTTTTAGCACTTGGGTGTCTAAACTTGTCTAAGCCTGGTTAAACTATGTGATGGCAGAACTCAAGCAGCCACCAGCATTTTGATCGTACTAATGTTCCCACCACCGCTACCACCAGAGTAGATTTACTGAAGTTAATTTGTTTGACAAGTCCAATGAATTAGAGAAGCGATTTGTCATATAGTGTCATACTCCTTCTCTGCGTATTTGTACCTTGCATAACAAAACGGGAACGTGGTCCAGTTCTAGGGCTCCATCACCCACCCCCTCCTCCTCCTCAGCGTCGCCAGCACTACCCAACACCGTCATTCAAAAAGGTAAACACATTTTATTTCATAACATATTCCAATATGTTCAAAATGTATTTTGACATGTTCTTCTTCCCTAGCTATGCCTATTTTCTAAACACCCTGGCACATTGTCAACACTGCTGAATCACTGTGGTCCTTCTTTGATTGCTGTGATATCAATTAAAATTGGAAAGATGTCACAAAGAACTGTTGCGGAGGGGAGGGAATCGCATTTATGTCCTACAACACAAATGTATGTGCACATCT
Organism: Rhinoptilus africanus; assembly: GCA_013400135.1. Classification (NCBI taxonomy): domain Eukaryota; kingdom Metazoa; phylum Chordata; class Aves; order Charadriiformes; family Glareolidae; genus Rhinoptilus; species Rhinoptilus africanus. Next base: position 128,851 of record VXBO01003911.1, read on the forward strand.
GATTATTCACAGGATTACGAATTCATAACGTAAATTTAACCAAGGCTTACATACTGACAGTTGTGTAACTGACAACCAAACCCTTAAAAATGCTGCAAAGATTTGATTCAGTTACATAAATGAGCATAGGTGAATAATCAAATACTGACACAGTGATCTGCCAATTTCTTTCTTTCTTTCATAAGGGCCTTTTTGTTAAAGAAATGTGAAACGTATGACGAAAACACCTGTTGCAATTATCACCGACAAAATAAAGCAAATGCCCACTTGAAGTACATGTTAGAGACCTGTCCCTGTACTCTTTAAATGGAGACAGACTTCACATGGAAATTAGGGTGGACAAAGAATTTGGGCCTCTCTCCTCTCTAACAGAATATGGAGGGGTTTTTGAGGCTTCGTCTAGGTTTTCTGTTCATGCAGGCTTCACTATATCCAAAGAAGTCGAAGGGGTCTTGACTTATTAGAAGGAACTTACACTGTAACCCACAGTGTTTCTGTCTCTCATAGAAACGTTCTGCGACATCAGTCTGATTACAGCAGTGGAGCACGAAGTTTTCCATCATTCATCAGGATCGTTGATAGGGTGGCCGTTAACTCAAAGGGCTTAGGTGTGACACATGTTTTGTCATCTAAGAATCTGCACGTAAATGGAAAAAGGGACTTTAAAGGCCAAAGTTTGTAAACCTACTGCCAGCATACATACACTTTCCTTTTTTTCCTCCGAAACTTTATTCAATGCAAACACCATCCTTGTTCAGTAAATCCTATGTGATACTACTGAAGTGCAGAGAGAACAAGGTACACCGAGAACATCATGGTGGTTTTGAAGTTGCTGACCTGGAGCAGACTAACCTGCATTGAAGACAATTAACATCTACATGGAAGACTCAGACTGAACATAAACTGGGATTGGGGAAAAGGAAAGTGTCTATTCAGACCTTGGAGGCTATTGTATTTTTGCCTGTGCTTAGCAATATTGATATTATCACACAGCATTTGATCAGTGCCTGTTCACAGTCTGGAAGAAAAACAGCTAGAACTTATGGTTAGAGGAAGCGTTTGTAATGCAGTTATCCCTAGAGCACACTGGGACCTGAGCACACCTAAATAGCTTGAGGAACTGGACCTGGTGCTTAGCATGTAATCCTTTAGAGCAGTCCAAGCTCACGGCACTTAAAATTAATAGCAGCTGCTTATGGGCTGAGATAAGGTCCACGCAGATGGTTGTTTGACTATTTATGTTCAACACCATATCCTCAATCTTAGAAAAAGGTGAAAGATATAAAAACAATTTATACATATATATATCACTGTCATTGTAGGTTTCTCCGAATATCATGCAAAAATAGCTAAATCTTCCATATTCTAAAGCAATATAATGAAAATACAAAAAGTTGCAAACGGCATGAAAATGGTTGTTTGAAGGTGGGAGAATTAAGTTCCAATGTAATCTTCAGCTCACTTCATGAAACAAACTTGAAAATGGAGGATGGAAAAGAGTTCCACAGAGAACAAATCTTCTTTCGCTAGGATGTTGCAGTATTTTATTTTAGTTTAAGATGCTACAAAATAGTCTTCATCAACTGTTTTTTTCTCCCCTCCCATAAGGTTCTACTTTAAGACCTCCATATGCTCAATTTTATTAATTTGCTTCCAAAACCCAGGAATGATTCCAAATGTGAGTTATGGAAATATTATGCTTTTTATTAAAAAAGAGAAATCCAAAGCCCAGGTACCAAATCTTTGAAATGCACGGCATGGAAAAAAATATTTTTAATCGCATTCACAGATTCTGTGCCTTTTCCTCTGGAAACAGAAACTTCTATAATGATATTGCTGGAAATGCTATAGGGAAGATTCCTCTTGTTGCAGTGTGGTTTTGTGAGCTGCCTCAGTGACTTAGGCTTGCTAACCACCACTTGCCATGTAGCTGCCACTCAGGTTCCTACTAGCAAGAGGTCTCTGCAAAGGTGAGATGGGCAATTTGGATATTTTGCACTGGGAAAAGGGGCAACCGCTTTTGCAAAAGTAATCGCTATGTTAGGGAATTGGAAACACACTTATGTGAGAAGGATGACATTTCTTGGGGCTTTTTTTGTATTAGGACTAAGCACTACACCACTGGAGAAGATTGTGGAGGAAGAATCACCGGGATCACCTGTTTAAACAGAAAAAAAAAGAGAGTTCATTAACTTTGAGTCCACTGCTTATTGATATGCTCCACCTACTAGTTTGTCAGAGCACATTGACATACAGCTCCAGGGTCTAGATACGAACGATGGATGAAACCCTCTTCTCTCTCTGGGTGAAGGAAGGCTACTCGCTAAGCACACGTCCCATACAACCATGTCCCCATGTCTCAGCAGGGTTGCTGAGATCTTGCAGAAGCTCTTGATGTTGACCCCATAACTGAAGTTTCTAGGACCAGGAGTGGGTGCTTCTTAACAGTCCTCCTCCAGCTGCAGAAACTCTTTCTTCTGTGTGGTGTACACCACTGGTATTTTAGCCATACTCAGTCACTATGAGCAGATTTGAGTGAGGGAGGGTATTTTTTGAGCTGTTACTTTGTTGGACCAGACCTGTCCTGTAGCAATGCTTCTACTGCATAGAGGCATAGAAGGAGCCAGAAATTAGGAAACTAGTGCCGCAGAGCGTGCTGTGTTACTGTACACAGCCACTGGCATCCCAGAGAAAGCATGTCATTCATCTGTATTAGTGGAGAGTCTTCTGTTTTACATTGCTCGATGCACACAGGAAAGGAGCAAAGCCAAAATTGCGTGTGGATTTTCAAACAAATGAACCCAGTGCCAGTATTTGATATCATTAGCAAGAAGGTCTGTATGTTGAAAAGTGCTCTAGAAATCCATTTTTGGGGTCTGGACAAGCTAGAATAGCCATCTCCTGAAGATATCAATGGGAGGAATATTAAGCTGCTGATGGTCATTATAGTAATGATGACAGAAACGACTGGAAGCTGGAAGGCACCATCCAGAGCTTGTTGAAATCAATGAAAACATTCCTAAAGACTTTAATAGGCTTTGGCTCAGTCCTGGAGAGAGCGAACGGGGAAAAGGGAGTTGTTTCCGAGTGGAGTCAGAATAAGGGAGTGTAGCTGGAGTGAACACATATGTTCCTACCATATGGGTGGAGAGCTCTGGGATTTCTGCCATATTGGTCCTGAAGTCAAATACAATTTGTTTTTCTAGTTTGGATAAACTAGATCCTCAAGTGAAGGATATTTAACTTCAAATGAGTGCTGAGCCCAGTGTCTTCAGAGACCGATTTGTAAGCCCGTGAGCCCGTCTAGACTGTGAGAAAGAGAGTATATCCTGGACTGACTGAGCTTGATCCATAGTTATAATTGAAAAGCTGAAGAAGTTTCTGCCCAGACGGCTGCTTTCTCTTTGCCTGCATTTATTATTTTTAAAGAGATCTGATTCACTTAGTTTTACTTTCTATAGATACAGAGGTCACTTCTCAGTCGTTCTGTAGGAAAAGTGTTGTATGTATATTCCCTTTCAACGAAAGGGAAGGTTTAACTGGAAACATCATGGGTTATGGTTCACCTACATAGAAAAATTTGCAGTTCTACTTCAGTGAAGCACTATATTTATTTACTTAAATTACTGCTGGAAGTGATGTCCAGTTAACTTATTTATATGTGTTTTGCAGCATGTTGTCAAGTTGGTGCCTTTATAATAATTATTTTTAATCACTTCAGGGCTAAGCCCTGCATTCAACAGGGGTTTTTGTCACTGGCAAAGACTGGATAAGAACTTGCACTTTGTCCGGTGCCTCATTCAAAGTTCATTTTGGGCCTATATAGTTAGCAATGGGTGAATCATTAATAGCAAAAAGATGAATTTTGGAAATCCAGAATTTCTATGCTGAAATACATCAGAGCTCATAGAACAATAAATCTCATTATTCTAAACATTCTCCAGTACTCATTTCTGCAATCACCAACATAAGCTTTTTCTTGACATTTTAAAAATTTCCTCTGTATTTTCAGATGAGAGATGCTATAAAGATCGCTCCATGTAATGCGAATTTTGTATTTTTTATCATGCAGATATGTACAAAGATACTTGAAAATTTAAAAAACAATGTCAGTAAAGAAGTTATTCACACTTTTTCAAAGCAAAAAACTTTGATTTAGTTAGTGAAAAAGCTCAAATGATTCTTTAGTTGTCTAAGACAGTTTATCTGCCTGTGTATAGATGAACACAGGCTACTACTACTTTAGGTTACAAGAAGATGTACAGATTTGCTTAGATCAATTTAGACATAATTCAGATGGACCAGGGTGTTGCTTGAGAAAGTGATTAGCACAAAGATTACTAGCCGCAAATGCATTTGATTGACATGTGTTTCAGACTGCAATTAATTAACAATATGTTTCTCTTATGTCACCAAGAATTTTTACACATGACAGTGAGCATACAACTTTAATTCAAACAGCACCTCTGAGGTGGGATGACCCGAATAGTTTCCACCCAGAGGACTATTGCATTTCTCTGCTGATCCCTGCCAGCTGGTTGCGGAGCAGCAGCCACTTACTCCTCACTTGAGGAAGGGTGATAGGTAACAGCTCTGGTATCAAGTGGGTGGGGGGAGAGAGAAAAAAAAACAAATGCATGGGCCATGCAGATAACTCTGGTGACAGTAATAAGGGGGGCTGATAACATGACACAGAGAAGTATAAACTACTTTCAGGGAACCTTGGCAATTTTAAAATCTTTTTTTTTCCCTCTGAAAGTGGTGGTCTGGTATGTTTTGTTTGACTGGGACTGCACAGTTTTATGTTAAATATAGGGCTGACCAGCAAAGTTGAATAAAAGCCCAGACCAGCGCAAAACCTTGTTAGAGAGGATTTTGTGGTGCTTTCTGGACAAAGCAAAGCATTGGTTTGTACACAGCTCAGGAAGCAATTGATGGCTGTGTGGAGAAATTTGGATTGGAAACTCTCATTTTGAGTTGCTATAATGTACCTAAAACCCATCAATACTGCACAAATATTCCTGATTCGGTGCAAAAAACTCCATGGCAATCCCAGAGGACTACAACAGGCGTAGGAGTGGTCTTCAAGGGAACTGCTCCAGGATGCAGTCCTGTCTCAAAAACATGCTTCTTACCAAAAAAAATTAGACATCTACAGAGCAACTAAAAGAATTGCATCACCTACAAAATAAATAAAATGTAATGTTAGTCTATATTCCCATTTCCATTTCTCCAAGCTGCATGAACATGGGTAATGCCTTTGCCTTACACAGGAACTTTCTAGATTTTCTGTCCGAGTCTTTTGTTTGGAGACAGAGAGCTCTGTCTGGGACAAGCTGGTGACTAACGGGCTTGCTATTGGGGCAGCCGGTCCCAGTTCCTGCACTCTGGTTGTTCAACGCTTCCCATTATGAAAGAAACTCACAAGCTTTCCTGAGAAGTTTGAGAAGTCTTAACACCTCTTTTGGAAACAAGCGCTTGGAGTTTGGCAAGGAGAAAGCCTCTGGGCTGGAGAAGAGCCTTTGTCCCAGATATAAATATCTGAGATATAAATATCCGCTGTGGTTTGTCTTCCTCAAGAAAATTTGGGCAGCCTGTCAAAAGAATAACTGCACATGAATACGCTCATCAAAGTCCAGACCTCTACTGCCGCCAGAGCAGTAGCAGCAGCACTACGTGCTGCAACGGAAAAGCATAGATATGGCCTGGATGCTCTAGCTGGGGTGGGAAAACAAAAGCAAAGAGGTCCAGAGCTGCTCAGCTCATGCTCCGGACCGATAAGAATCTTTTAGTGGATGCTGTACAGGGACACTAGGTTGGAGAGTAGGCAGAGCTTGTGGGCTCTGTGTAGACACATCCCAGAAACTGGTCTGGATCCAGCGCTCTGTGCTGCTGCTTCACCGCTGGGTTTGGGGAGGGGAAAAGAGGGAAACACCCACAGGCAGGTTCCCTATGGTGAGAAACTGGAAGAGGAAGAAAGAGAAGTGTCGGGTTCATCACCAACATACACATGTGCATTATAACAGAGGCTTTGGTAGCGCAATGATGCTACGTTTTTCCACCAGTCAGCTTCTGCGTTCAGTGTGTATGAAACAGAATTAACGTTGCAGGCGGTCCCATCAATCTGATGCTGCTGAGTGTCCATGGATCCAAAGAAACAACTCACTGCAAAGGGCTCGGAAATCCTTAACCACCACTTGGTTGGCCATCAGAGCCAAGCAGGAGATACCTTCGTTCAACATCTTAGCCAAAACACAGCTCTTCTAAAAGAACAGCTCTCCTAGTATTACACTGCAATATTAGCGTTGGATCTGAGCCCAAATCCTGATGTGGGATTTAACTCACTATTCTGGCCCACAGGCAAAAAAGTAATCCTGGCAGTACACTGTAAATGGGCTAAACAGACATAAATCCCGGAATTATTAACATGCATAGTATCCAAAACTGTCCTAAAAATACAAAGCCTATACCCCTCTCATATTAGCACTAGAAAATATTCATGAAAGAGAAGCCAGCCTGTGAAAGCTGATACTTTATCCATATATATATAATCTGGGTTTTTATGCTTCTGCTCTTCAGTTTTGTAAACAGCTGGTAACCAACTGTAATTCAGATTTGAACCTGATAACTTTACTTCTCTAACTCATTAAATAAAAATAGCAAAATTGTTGGGCTGTATTTTCCTAAATCAAAGAAAATATTGAAATTCACATATTTCTCCTCTTAACATAACCCTCTGGAAACGCCTTACATAACCATGTAATGAAGATTACAACTGCATTGTCAAAAGGAGCCCAGTGCTAAAATTTGTTACAGAGACATTAGGGTAAGTGTTCCCAATTGTGAGCAGGTGGTACAAACACGAACCCTACTGAGATATAATGAGATGTGTATACATGGGAAGTTTAGGAACCTCCTGTGCATCTTTTTGAAAATGACATAAAACAACTTGCAATTAAACTCTATTTGATGCCAGATGAGAAACAAATGTTTGGGGGAAAGTAGTTTTTAATACAATAATAATTCACTTTACATGTGCATGCCAGCAGCTTTGCATGCTACTTCCCCAACCAGCAAGAAGCCTTACAAACATTCAGCGGGGGATGAGATCTTCCATTTCACATATCTTTACAGGGATATTTCCTCTGAATTGTTGCATTTGCAGAATGGCAATAACTCAATGTGCCAGGTCTGCTTTTAGGTTTCTATAAGACCTCAGCCAGAGGAGCATTTCAGTAGACATTTAACTTTAAGGACACCAGTATTGCTCATTAAAGTAACAAAAGGAGCTCCGTTGAAGCCAGAGGCTGAACGCACTTGGATGTACTGAAGTCTGAAGGTGCAGGACAAGCCATTTCCACACTGGGTTTTGTGAGTGAGGTGCAATGGGAGGTGTCACTAGTGTTTCGTATAGAACTGGTCTTCTTCTCTTTCGAAAGCATTAAAACCCCACGACACACACCTACAAGTGCCGTCTATGATATGCAGGGAGCCATCTCCATTTTTTTCAAAGTACACAGGTTTTTCTTCTGTCTGTGAGTGAAATTCCCTGCTCCAGTGGAAGGCACAGTTCCTCCCACCCAACATGAATAAACCCAGTGGAGTGCTTACCAGCGCACAACCTGTAAATACCAAGTAGGAGACGATGCTGTTGTCTTTATGTTCATAGGGCATATTTTAGTCCAGTTTTTCCACTGCTTTCCTAAGGTGGGAAAATATGTCTAAATAAAATACTGAATTTGGTTTTGTAAGTTTCTCTGGAACTAAAACAAGATAACTGACATAAAATATGTATACAGGGCCAGTCTCCTGCACTAGGGAACCACATAACCACAGCAAAAAGTGAAATTAATGGTACAGTATTGCAGCTGCCACTGCTTTCTGCTAAAATTCTTAGAAATATTAGTTTCTGTACTGTAGTTTGTAACTAATTGGAAAAAGTGAAGGAAAAGACTAGGCCTTCTGCTAGGTAAGTTGACAAAGGATTAAGGATTAATATGTTGTTGAAAGGCATGCTTCAGTAAACCACATTTTTCCCTTAATTCCCTGTAGATTCTTTTTATATTTTCATGCTTGTAGACACTCCTAAATATCTGGAACTTTTCTCAGCAGCTTGAAACACTGAAGGAAAAGAGATGAGAGGCTGGAAGAAGCTTCTGCAATGCATCATTTGACAGGAAGTCAAGTTATCAGAACGAAGCCATATAGGTATCAATCTTACACCCATATATGGTGTACGTCCTAGTTACCATACAGATATGAAAGGGCCATTAGGGCCTCTTATCAGCTGTATATTGGTGTAATTAAAGGGTTTGATAGCATTAACCTGAACTGTGAAAGTCTCCAGACAATGCACTCTATCAGTCATCTGACCCTTGAGTTTAAACAGCTACAAGAAGACTTTCTCCTCTGCTGTCCAAAGGACACGCTGAGCTGCTGATTTCAGTGGCCTTTATAAGGAAAAGCCTTAATATTTTCCCTTAAAAGCAAACTGTTCTTTTAAATCTAGCTGTCTACTTCTACAACAACAAAAAAGAAAGCATCTTTTCTTCCCCAATATATTGCTATATTTTGATTAGGATCTAACGTAGGGTTCTGTTGAATGTGTGGGTTTTTTTCTTCATGTGTTTTAGTAGCTGTACTGTGTTTTCCATTTCAGCTCATGTTGCTTTGTGTCAAATGACATGTGAGAATTTAGTAACTGTGTATATTTCTAGGATCCTTTTTAGCTTTTTGCCTGTATACCCAAGAAAGACTAATTATTTTTATCATACACTAAGAAGTTCAAATTTGATCTAGTAGCCTAAATGATACCTGGAACTAGGGATTTAATTGCCTTTCTGTCCTATTGTTTTGCAGGGGGTGCTAAAGAACGGCTATGATTTGCTATCCCAAAGGCTTGCTGAATTTACAGCAGAGCTTATGGGGGACAACAAAGCTGCTAATCATCAGTAAGATTTAATCAACATTTTACTTTGGGGATTTTGGATAAACCTTAAATTCTTAGCAAAGATTAGTTCATATACTTGTTTAAAAGCAAAATTAAAAGAAAAAAAAAAAAAAACAAACAAAAAAACCTCAAACAAACCAAAACCAACAACAACAGCAACAAAAAACACAAAAAACCCAAACCCAACCAATAAAAACACCAGCTAAAAATCGGGTGGCTGAAAATTGTCCCTAAAGGGATTTTTAGTTTTTTAACTATAACTCCTTTTGCATACAAAATTTAAATCACTTCCATGGAAAATAGCTCTTTCAGTATTTGGTTTCACACATTGTATTTTTAAAAGACTGTCTGAACCAGAATAAATAATGCAAAGCCATTTCCAGTTTAGGCACTAGGTAGCTGTCTTTGGGTAATTCCTGCTGCAGCCATCTCACTCCTAGTTCATCATGGTCAAACTAACCTCAGCCTATCCTGCCTTGAGATGGCCACACCTCTACAACACCTTCTTATCTAAAACTCTGAGCAATTCATGAAATTCCTAAGGAATCATCTAAGTCTTGCAAAATTCCTTTTTTTTTCCCTTCTTTTTTTCCTGTTTCTATTATCTAGCAGATTGATATTTTTTAGCCCTTTTTCCTTTCTACATCTGTTGCATTGTACAGAAAGTCCTTTATTTATATTACATGAAAACATCTACACCACCCTGCACCCAAAATCCCACCAAAGACTGTAGTCCTTGATATATGTAGGGAATACCAGTTTTAAATTTTAAGAAACACTACTTTCCTCCAGACATCTAGAGCCTAAATATCATTCACCAAAATCCCTCTGCCTATCTCCCCATCCTTCTGTGTATCTTTCTATTTCATATTCATATTAGACACAGTACTGACAGGAAATGTAAAGAAAAAAAAAACTGGCAGAAGTTTTTACAGCCAGATGTAATGTATACTTTTTCCATATATAGTAATGCAGTAAAAACATAATTTAACTTTACATTAAACTAAACATCATGTTTAAATTTTTCTTTAATAAAAACCTTACTCTAAATCAGTTACTATGGATCAAGTAGCATGAAACTTTAAAATAAGAATTTTAATTCAGCTGGAAAGCGATGAAGGAGACTTTGATAAACATTATTGTTATCTGTGCAATAGGCAACTTGAACGTTTATGAATGAATTGTAAATTAACTACGCTAATAAACAGTTTGCACGGTCTTACAAGATTGGGATGGAATGATCATGGTGCCCTCAGCTAAAATATAATATCTGTCCTAAAGAATAACTTTGCCCTCATTTTCTAAACAGAGCCTAAATAAGCTTGGTGTGGTAGAAGCGATATTAAAAAATTTACCCAAATGAGTATGACTGTATCTTGATCTTGCAACTAGCATGGAGGAATGATGTTTAAAACAGTGAACCTGCAGTTATATAAATGAATTCTAGCGATTTTGATGGGCTTTGGGTAAGCCCATCCAAAAGTGTGCTTTGCACCACATAAGCACAAATGAATGGCAATGAATGTCCTTTAAACATGGGGGTTTCCTCCTTTGAATGTATGCTATGTGACAGTCAAACTTATTCCAGAAAAAGGCATTTAAAGTAAAGTGAATGTGACTGTTGAATCTGAGTATCTAAGGTGTTTGTCAAAATACTTGATAGCAAATGTCTTTAGACAGCTGGGGACAGAAACCATGCCATGAGACTTATCTGCTGATTACAACTAACCAGTATAAACCAAGGAGCTCTGAATATGCATAAAGAATCATTTGCCATTCATCTGTCATGCTAAAGAGATAATTAGTGGAGGATGTCACATTAAACCATTAGCAGAAAGAGAGTTGTTGCTCATGAAATATTTCTCGTATTGTGAATTCTTTAATAAACACCAAAGTTTACACGTGAGAGTTTGGTGTTTGCTGGACATTCTGAGTACCACGTAGAAATGGAAATCCTTGTGGAATTATCACAACCATAACTGATAAAAATGGAAAAGAGACAAAGCTCCTTGCATTTTTCCCAAATGCCACAACTATGCAGACAGCAAATAACAATGAAGACCTTTACCCAGACTGTTGCAAGTGTTAACCACTGAAGAGGGAAACGGGCATTTTCTGTCTTGCCATCTGCTATTAAGATTTGCTGTTTATGTACTTGCACATTGGTTGGTTGGTTGGTTGGTTTAGCAGTGATGAAAACAAAACTTCCTGTGTCAGATCCTAGGAAGTACTGACTGAGGAGGCTGAAATATTTCTGGCGTCCCAACCAGAAATACACTACAACACACACAGTACACTACACTCCAAGAAGCGATGGAGTACGCATGCATCAACACAAATCCTGCAGCAATGAGTGGTGTACCATCCCTTACTGCTGGAAAATAACGCCTGCCTCTCCTGTTAAAGGCAATGGCAGGTTTGGCGTATACAAAGAAATTCAATGAAAGCCCATGAGAACAAGATATATGTCATAAAAAAATTTAAATAACAAAAGTATCTTTATTGCCTGGGGTGAGTGGCGTTATTGCTTTAAAAAAATATATTGCTTGACATAAGTTACTGTTATCTTTGTCAGCCTGGATGCAGAACACAAGGAATAAGTCAGGATACAAAATTTTTTCATTTTACACTTTTTCTAGAATTAGAACTCTCCTCTGGCAGGAAGAGAAGCCATAGAGTTTGTCTGAGGCTAGCTTAAGCCCTATATTTCTGTTGATCTGATGCTGACCTCATCTTTGAGGCAGTCATTGCACTACCATTACCCAGGACTAAAATGTGTCCAAGAGATACAAGCCGTTTAAAGGGTAGCAGTTTTTTAAATAACAATACATGAAAACAACATCAACTGTAACTTTTAAGAAAATAATTTTAAAAACCGCAAATGCTATAGCAAATACTCTAAATAATTTGGGTCTGGTCCAGAATCATTTTAAATCTGGAAATTAGTAGTCTTAGGGACAAAAAGAGGAATTAGGGAAAATAATCACATATAAAAAGTATGATTAGAATCATTTAATATTCTAGTTACTAAAGAGTGCTTAATTTTTAAAACCTCCCTGCTGTTTATCACAGTTAATAGAGAGACGTATGAAAGCAAAAATGAGGGTGTCAATCCATTATACCCATTTTGTTATCAAGACTAATCACCGTGTGAAATCCAGGATTGAAGAAATGATGCTAATTTGGGGCCTGCAGAGAGAGCAGCTATACCACGTGCAGCTCCCATGGACCACTGGCTCGTTCGGGGTGGGTTGGGACAGAAAGAAATGGTAATGTGCTTCAGCATCTCAAGTCAGGGGGACCAACCCAGGCAACATGAGTCAGAAAAGCCCACAGGTTGCTCCAAATTTATTACTTTTGTAAAAATTTTCTCTGAGATTTTTTCTTATTCTAGGACTTTTTTCTTTTATTTGGCTGTGCCTTTCTTTTTTCTGTTGCCGATGCACAAAATGCTCTTTCCAACACATCTGGGAAGGCAATACATTATTTTTTGCTTAAGTAGAAGAAACCATCATTGGTTTTAAGTTATATGTTCCTTGGCTCAATCTTTGTACTTCATGGTAATTACAGATAAAAGTATCATAAGAACCTTTACGTAGCTTCCTACTTCGTGCCATTCTCACTTTCTCCAGAACCGGCTGCAAGGTGAAATACAATAATGAAAATACATTTAACTTCTTAACTTCACCAGTTCACTAGTAAGCTATGAGCATCAAATGTTTTAGTCATATTCATGCCTTTTAAGAATACATGCCATTTTGCATTCAGCCTTCTGTACACACAACATAATTCACGTTAACTGATGTGCAGAAAAAAATCAAGAAAGTGAACTTTGAGACCTACAAATGTTTATACTGTTCGGTTGAAATCTGTCTGGTTGGTGTCTGATAAAGATTTTAGAATTTTCAATGCAAAATATAATATATTGTAATACTATTAAAGCTGCTACTACCACTTGTAGTAATAGACTATGAGGAAAAAAGTCCTCAAACAATTTCTGGTGAAATCATTAGGCAATGGATTATGTCTCACAGTGTTTTCACAGACTACAGGCATTTCTGATATTGAATTATTTGCTTCTGAGTAGAGATGAGACCAAAGCTAACCACCAAATCCAAGCCTTTGAAACACATCTTTGCAGCCGACACCCCCTTATCAGTTGCTCCATGCAGTTCTTTGTTGTGGGTTTTTTTCATGCATAGTATGTCACTTCAGGAGGTAATGCTCCTAACTTTGCAGGGTGGCATGGGACTGCCGGGAACAAAAAGCAGCTTCATAAAAGATGATAGAGTGGTGAAAACTGTAGCTTTGATTTCTCTGTCAGTTTGCATGAGTAAGGGCTGGGGGATCAAATCAGTTGCAGGAGAAAGATGTATCCTAGATGCAGTTTAATCAAAACCCAAAGCATGTGCATTTAGGAGTGTCATACTTTCCGTAAGTTCATTTTAAACCTAAAACAAACAAAAAAAAGAATTCCAAACAATTTTTTTTTCACAACCCCTAGAAACAATGTTCAGCCTACTCCATATCTGAATACAAAAGTGTCTGAGAAATAAGGGGATGAATTCTGTGGTTATAACAAAGCAACTGGGCATTATGGATAACGTAACTGTTAGACTGCAGATCTCTCTGCTACAATTCAGAAGCAGCACATCAGTTTCAGAACTGTGAAGTCTAAAATATGTCATCTGAACGTTTGGGGGACTTAGTAAATCTACTAAAACAGAAAAAAAAAGGTTACTTTCCACAATGTTATTCTAGACATATGTGTTTTACAGGAAATGTGAGAACATTACTCGGTTGGATGGTGATCCCCTTTCTTGACCTTGATCTCTTGAGACGGTCTTCGTCACTAGCTGCAGGGTGAGGAAGAGTGGGTCTGGAGACCTATAACCCCACAGAGCAATGCGGCCTCAAGCTGGACAATAACAAACATGTACTTGGAATTTATGCTTTCCGATCTGGATGAAACTGGCCGATGGATACCTTTGAGGTTTATAATTTTAAAGCCAGGAATGGACTGTTATGATTATCCTGTTTGACTGTAACACACATGACAAATCCTTATCCAGTAATTCCTGCACAAATCCCAAATAATTAAGTGAAATTCCTCTATATTTTAGGCTTATTCACCAGCTATTTACAGTAAAGTAAACCTTTGGCACTATGATTTTGATTTCCATGCAGCAGGATTTTTAGTGCCAAGAAATTTCCTATTTTTGTTTCACAAAGCCTGCCACTGTGGAATCTGTGCAAAAAAATGGAGGGATTATTTAACCATTGGAAATGTTCTGAAACCTGAACATGGTCTGAAATGCCAGATGGCCCTAGGTTGGATGGCAATGTAATTCAGCCTAATAAGGTAGCATCCCAGACTAGTTACAGCATCGTTTGAGACCATCATTGCTTAGGTGATGATCTAGCACCCTAACCTCTTCCAAGGGCTGTCACCTCAAGAGGGACTTCAGTTGTCACACACGTGAGACGGAGAGCAGCTGGCATAGCAGAGGAATGCCATTTGCTATCATAGTCTGAGGTCTTCCTGATACAGAGATGTCTTCTTCCATACGCTGATAGGGCCTGGGAACTTCTTGCTCGAGTTGGAGTTGACAGTTTGCAGACCAGAGGCCCAGGTTATGTTTTCAGCACTCACAAGTCTCTGTTCCCTTTGATGAGAAATACGAATCCCAGCATTTTCCAACTATCAGCTCCGATTGTTTATGGGGAAAGCATGGATAGTGGGCTATGGTAACACTATGCTTTCAACTTGCCATTGAAAAGATTTCTACGCAATACTAAATGAGTTCCAGGTTTACAATTCTCACAAGATAAAACCAGTAACAAAATACATGTGTGTGCTTCACTCGGGAAGGGATCTCATCCTGCCCCCTCTGTTTCTATGCTCCGAGGGGAGTACCCTGCTGTTGTACTCCCAGCCGCACCAGCAGATTGGGCAGATGTCTAACTGCCTCCCAGGTCGCTTCTCAGAGACTGACCATGGTATACTGGGTGGCAACACGCAGACCAGCTTCAAAGCTTGCCTGAGATGCTGGGTAAAACCTCAGATGGCAAATTTAAAGACAGATCCATGTTGCCATGGCTACGCTTCTGTTAACTCAAGCAGGCGAGCTTGGGGATGTCAGCATGATCTGCAGTGGTATTCTTTCTTCTTGTGGATGTACTTTTGTATCCCTCCCCATGCCAAAGGGCATCATAGCATCTCCAGTCAGATGAGAACTCAGGCTGGAGCTGGGTAGACGCTGGTGGAGAAGCGAATAGCAGGAGATGAGCGTATACCCAAATGCACACTTAGTACCAGCATCCTTATACAAACACAGCAGTGCTATAAATTATACTCAGGCCCGTCTGACCATTAGCTTTTGAAGGACTGAGCTATTCAGCTTTGATAAAAGCAGTTTTTCATCCTTTTCTTTTTGGGGGCCATTTCAGTTAAAAGACTCCAGCTATGTGCGTTCACAAAAAGAAACAACATGTTCATTTCCCCACATTCACCGCTTACAGCTTTCTCTCTTCTTATTTCTCTAGAGTCAAAAATACAGTTCCTACCTAGCACAGAGCAAGCTTGGAGTCCAACTGCCTTTAGGACACAGGAGTCACCTAAAGTAGCAACAGTTGCATTTATTCTTTTAAGATAATGGCATCTTGGATGCTCATCACTCTCAGTATGTTTATACCACACTGACACCTCAAAAGCCATTAATGACACTCCAAAAATGTAACCCATACAAAAATTAGAAGCAGCACATAAAAATGTATTCTCTTGTTTCAAATACTCAGGAATTTTGCCTGAACCACATGTAGCAGCAAAGAAGCCAGGAGAACAGGAAACCTGCATTTGAAGAGGCCAAATTAACGTGGCAAGTGAGCAAATACGAGCAAGCACTTATTTTGTATTGCATAAGAAAATAAGCTGTTTAACACTAAAGAGTCTTCTGAGGCTGCTGGACCACCAGTATTTTAAGCCACACTATTTTCAGTTTTTGACATACAC
This sequence comes from Rhinoptilus africanus, assembly GCA_013400135.1. NCBI lineage: Eukaryota > Metazoa > Chordata > Aves > Charadriiformes > Glareolidae > Rhinoptilus > Rhinoptilus africanus. Next base: position 144,813 of record VXBO01003911.1, read on the forward strand.
AGAAGAGGTGATACAACGGGCTGTGATGGGAAGACAGGTTTGGTCCACCACAAATAAATGTTCATGGACAACAGGTGGATTGCTGTTCAGTGCCTGAATCTGTTGGATCAAAATATTTTTCTGCAAAACCATAAGTCCTTATAAAACAGGTTCAGTGAAGAATGCTCAAAGGTTTGTCACGAGCAGGTATGTTGTAGTGGAGTTAGCTGGAAGGCATTGGTTCTCTGAGCCCATTTTGCTGTTCACATCTGCCCTCAGTGGGCTTAGAGGGTCTCATAATTCTTCTCAATCTCCTTCTACCAAAGCAGAAGGTGAAGGTTAAGGGCTGGCTACTGTAAAAGTTCCCTCATCTCACAGGGGTATTCTTACAATCTGTAATTTGATTGCTTAATTAGAGCCTAGAAACCATAGCACAGTGTGAGGATCACAGTGTGAGGATTTCCAGTTCAGCTTTTATTTCCTGTCAAGTGCCCCATTTAACCTCCACTAAAGGCAACGGGAGTCTTTGGCTTCACTGACTTTTGGATCAGTCTGTACTATATCCTACTTAAGAAGCCACAAGCTTGTATCGTCTTTAAAACTGGTTAGGCACTGTTTAATGGATCAGTAATGGCCAAGGGCAGAATAATTAAAGCATTATCTCAGTGGACTCAAGGAATTAGAAGAAAATGGAGATTTATGGAAAAACATTCATTGTAAGAATGAAAACCATTTTCCTCCAATTGATCTGATATGCAGATGAGTGCACCTTTACTCAAATTCATCTCTCTCCCTTCTTACTTAACAGAGGACTTGACCCCAAACCCATTAAAACAGGGGAAAGCCAAGTGTAGGTATATCTGTAATAATTTACACCCTCCTAATTCCACATTCAGCTTTCCTCATTTTCCCATCTTCATCAAATACTTTTGACGAATAACAGTAATGCACAAAAGTGTGCATCTTTGAAGTGCTGTTCAAATATCAGATACTCCAGTCCCACTTGTATTACAACACTGTGTTTCAGGCGTGTACTATTTGACGAAGGACTCCACAAGCATTTAATTCTTACAAACAAGGGGAGAAACAATGAACAGTGAAAAAACTGTGAATTTATAAGCACAGCATCCACACTGGTGTGTCATTGTGATTCCTGATTACAGGAGGATCAAAGACATGGCATAAAATGCGCGCGCATGACATGTGCACACATGAAATCACATGCTCGCATGTGCCCACATTGCACACCATGTTTTGGGTAGCTTTTTAATACAACCAATATCTTCAAACCATTGATGGGAACTGGAGGGGTTACTGACCAACGATAATTCTCCCACATAGACACTGATGTGGGTAGTCACTGAATGACACATAATGGTACCGTGTTATTCAGGACTCAGAAGATGGTGTGGTTTGGTGGAAGCCTAAGTCAATACAGCTTTCAAAGCACAACAGAAAAGCACAATCACCCACAAAGACGTGCTTTTCTTCCAAGGCTACAGTATTCCTGACTGCCAGATAAACCACCTAAACCAATCTGGGCCAGTCTGGAGGAAGCATTTTATGCCATCGTACATTACGTCTGAACTAGGCTTTTGCACTCTTTAATCTGTTTGGCCTCTCTAATCTGCTCCCCTAAAGCTGGAAGTTTCTGGAGAAAATAGTTTTCATTTCAAAGGCTGGAATGAAGAACATACTTTGTGCTGCCAGTCATGCCAGCCATTATTGATTGATTTGTGCAGTAAAGAAAGCTTAAAGTTGTTAATTGCTGTTTTCTGCTTGTGTGTATTTTTATGGTGTGAGCTAACGGCAGGAAGAGATGAAGATGGTTCTGCTGAAGGCCGAGAACAGTGCGGACTGCTAAGCAGTAGCATGTGTGAGCAGAAATGAATGACTGAGAAAAGAAGATCTAGTGAGATGTAATTAGCTTTGAACTACAGCTTCCTCTTCATTTTCAGTCAAATGTGTTCAGAGGAGTATGTGTCTTTTGTTGGGAAAATGCCAAGTAAAGACGGGTGGTAGCATTTGCACGGCAGTGGAGAATGAAGCTGAGCAACATTTCTAGGTTTCATTCCAAGATATTTGGACAAACATGAAAAACATTTTGAAAGTACTTATGGGCAGAGATTTTTTTTTTTTTCATGTTAAAGTTTTACTCATTCTTCGAAAATTTTTATTCTGCTCTAAAAGACAGGACACATATTTCCTCAAAAAACCTCCAAAAATCTAGAAAACTCCAAAATAACCATTTTTCTGTTTTAATTTTTTTAATTCCAATGACTTACAATGAATATCAACAAGGAAATATGCAGATGGTCATTCTGATTGTTTTCTCAGACAATCCAGAGAACAGAGTATTCGGTGGCTATTTAGGACTGCAGTATTTCCTTCCTTGGCTTCTCCATATCCGAATCCCCTCCACGCTGGTTCTATTGTACTTAACATCTCCCATTGTTCCTCCTTATTCAGGAGTTTTATTTCCGTCCATTGGGTAAAATGACTCAATAAAAGGAAATTTTGAATAATATAGTCTTCTTTTTTCCATAGGAAATCATTTTCCATCTCTTGGGCCTAGGTGATTCTTTTTATTTTTCTCCATTAATCAAAACATCCTGTTCAATCACTGGTGAAAATGAAATCTTAAGCAGAATACAGCTGATATCATAGCATTTTTCCAGCTGTATTCTCTTGGTCTCTCTCTCCATGTCCTCACCAAGACGCCTTTCTCCCAGAGGGCAGTGGATTTCCCTTTAGAGCCAGACTTTCAGGAATGGAATACTGTTGAGTTCTATTCACTCCATCCCTGACATTTTCAGGTGGGGAAAAGAGAAGACAAAGACCTTTCCCCAAACCTAGTAGGATCTCCTAGTTCACAAGGCTTCCCAAATACAAGAGATGCACATGTTGATGTTATGAGTTGAAATAAATGTTCCAGAATCTCTCCGTCTATGAGGATTTACAAATCCGGTTAAGCCAGTTGCATGAGTCATAACGGTCTTAAGAGCAAGCAGTAGCAAAGAAAAACTTCTGTTCAATTCCCTTTTGACATCAAATGCATTGCTGTGATGCACCACTATGTTCACACAGCCTCTGATGAGTGGTTTAACCATTCCGAACTGTTTAAAACACTCACACTCATAAAATATTAAACAACTTTGCTTTCTTCTGGAGGAAAATAGAGGGAAACTTCCTAACTCATTTACAAAGGTCTGACTCGACTGCCACACTCATTTTATTACTCAATCAACTCCCATACATACAAAAACTTATGTCCCACCAAATGTGTCCAAATTAATTGTACAATTTGGTGTAAAGTACCTAAAATCTATTGCGTATAAAAGGACACATGGCATATGTATTCTGATACTAAATGTATTTGCAAAGTATTTTGAATTGTTTCCAAGAAATTATATGAGGATTTAGAACTTTTTCAAAGAAGCCAAGCTCTTTAACCAAAAACTTTATATAATCTTGTTAAATAAATTTTTAAAAAATTATACCATCTAACTACAAGCAGAGTTTGCCTCTTAGAATAAATTCAACGTGTTATATGCTGGCAGTAAGCAAGCACTCTTACTGCATGAGTTAACTGTGTCTAACTTACCACGGCACATGACGTTATGAGTTAGCTCTACAAATCTTATGTATTCTTCATAAAAACTGAAGTGGGAAAGCATATTCCCTGTCTATGGAATTCATACACCTAATTCAGATTTCTGTTCTACTTTATATTTTATGCTCCCAGGCCATTTTCTTTGAAGGCCTACTGGCATCTGGATGTATTATTCCAAAAGACAGCAGAACTAGAGTCTTGTTCCCATTGACTTTCGTGAACTAGCCAAAATCAGAGTTGAGATGAGTTTCAGGCTGGAAGGCTCTCGGTCGTCAGGTTCTGACCTTCCTCTTTGACTTGCAGGTGGTGTGATGGGTTATGTAGGACTTGACCAGTGTTTTTCATGAAAGCATTGTACCTGGACTTTATTGTCACCTGTTTGTTAGCCACGTATGGTGACTGTAGCTGTATATTTCCATTTACCGTACTGTGAAAGTAAAGCTCATTTCTGCCTCCTCCTCATTTATGATTTCTTTAGATAATAGGAGGTCTTCTCCCATAATATAACAGAAATAGCCTTTCTTAGAATGATTAGAATGATTGCTATTCTTTAGAGTATTAAATTAACCACTTTAATCCCGTTTTGCTAGCAAATTTCAGGAAATTCTGGGGTTTTTTATCTTTCCCTCTTTCAGCATAAGAGGAGACTAAGGTATCCACCAAAGATTTCAATATTTGGCACATTGGATTAAATCAGTCTCAGCACCCAATGAAAGGAAAACAAGAAAATAAGTCTCTAAAATTTACACCTTTATTATATGTTCATAAGTAGAATTGTGGTTAAAAGCCTCAACTGGTTTAGCATGTGCATTTTCACTTAAATTAACAATTAGCAGTAACAGACAAGTGTGACAAATCCATGTAATCTGAGAGACAGTAGATTACAACAGCAGCTTTAGAGGCACCCACCAGGTCCGTGCCCTCTGCCCAGTGCCTGTTAGCCGTTACCCATTTCTCTGCTCAGGTATGCTCAGGATGTGTTCTCCATCCCTTCTCTAATGACAGGTCTATCCACCCTGCAAGGAAAAGGGTCCCCACTATTCCTGAGAATGCTCAAAGACTACACACTCGTAGCCCTCTTGTAGAAAATATTCCACTTATTCAGAATTCAGCCTAAATAATTGATAATATTGCAGAACATGACAAACATATGGTCTCTTTTCACTGAAAAACTTCCAGCAGGTCTGAAATGTTAAAAAAATTACTCTTGCAAGCTTATTTTCCTTTTTTTTGACTGTTCCTGAATCCCCATCACAGAAACCCTATGTGAGTTATTAGACTCTACACAAAAGTAAGTATTCTTTTAAAAATAAATTCAAATTAAATGTAATCCTTTTAGCTTTGCCACTTTTCAAGAGCAAATGTGTAGCAACTCTACAATTAGCTGCCATTTCTTCTCTACAATATTAAAGGAACTCACAGATCTTCAGTTGCCATTGAAATGTCTCTGTAAACTGTGCAACCTTTCACACAAAAGATAATTATGAAAGCGCTAACATTCATTTGACCACAACCAATAAATAATTTATGAACTGGGTGTTTGAAATTATGCAAATATTATAAATACTTTTTGTTGCTTGTACATCTGAGTAAGTATGATTCAGAAGAAAGTGTGCTATGGATTAATAGATTCAACATTTAGCGGATTTGCATTTTTACAGTGTTCTTTTCTTTGCTGGTTCCTACTATCTTTAGTATCATAGCTCGGAAAACAACTCCTGACAATACCATCTCTAAGTGTCTTTGAATATCCTGGCATCCTTATTCATCAGTCTCTTTGATGCTTAAAATATTTTTGCCTTCCGTCCAGAGCTTTTTATAATGGGAGAGAGAAGTGCTAGTATCAAACTCACCACAAGCTTTTTGGACCCCGACCTCTTGTACTTATATTTTTTTATACGTATATATATTTGATTTATCTACTGGTTTGTAGTAAAACTAGTTCTGGTGCTGCTGTGAACGTAATGGTAGCCTTTGTCAGTTTGGCTATTGTTGTGCCTGTTGCCTAAGTACAGTGAGAACATTGATTAATATACTTTAAAACCAGGATAGACCACTATGGTCAATTAGTCTGACCTTTGGCATAATGCAGGTTGTGGAGTTCTCCCCAGTAATTCCTGCAACAAGCCCAGTCATATATGACTAATAAACTGTGGTTACACTAATGACATTTTTTGGCCACCATCCTCTAACCCATGGTCACGCGGAACAAAAGCTCATGCGAATTACATCTGCGCAGAAGAGTATTAGAGTGGAGTGCTTAAGTTTAGCAAATTCGTCTGTGCACTGCGGCTTATTGCAACGGTCGGAGAGCATTTTTTATGCCTTTGCAGCATTATGGATAATTGTTGCTTGATCTTCTGGCCTTCAGTCATACTGACGCAGTGGAGTTTTACATTCTGGTTGTCAAACACAGGAAACATGCAAAAAAAAAAAAAAAAAGAAAAAAGAAAAAATGCACCTACGGTGCAGTTTACTAAGAAATCTGACAGAGTGTTCTTACTTTCTTTCTCCCGGAGCATTTGTAATTTGCCTCAGCAAAATGACCCTCCAGTTCCAAGCAAATGCTTAAAATATATACAAAGGCTACATACATTCATCGTCCTGTGTAATGCATTTGCTGCCAAACCCCAAAACACAGGAAACATATGTAGTTTCATCTTCTGTTACAGCTACAAAGAGTGAAGCTGCAAGAACCACTAAGTCTTTATAAACTATTCGAGCGAGCCTGTGCTCTGCTTCATGTGACCACAGGTCTTCTGGTTGTCTTTTGACAAATCCGTAAGAAATTCATGCCTCCATTTGGTTGGTTTCGTGTTCCCAGCCCAGCTGGATCTGAGATTCAGTGTGGAAATCAGTACGGATGCAAAATGGGCTGGCATTGAGGAAATCATTCACACACAACCCAGGATACTCCAGCTTGTGAGATCTGCCCAAGAAACTGGGTGAGAGGAGTGTAGTATCTCTGCTTTACATAAACTTTCCTGTTATGCTCCTCATCCAGTGAAAGGAGGATGCAATGACATTTTATGAAGAAAATACTCCAGCAAAGAGAAAAAATGATCCACGGAAATATAAAATTCTCCAGCAATAACAGCTGCATTTTTTTTTTTTTTCCAAAAACCGTTGCTGACTCCTATAGGAGCCAGCGAGCTCCCCATACACAGGACGTTTGGTCTTTAACTTAGCAAAGGTCACCACTCTGTATGGAGAAAAGCACTAAGGACAGAAGCCGTCCCAACGAGTATAAATAGTTTTCAGCACACATTGGGCAACTATTTGGAGAACAAAAATAGTCTGTGTGCGAGGCTGTGGGGGTGGGTAAGGGTAGTACAAGTGCCAATTCAAAGCCAGAGACTGGCTGACCTAGATGGGCTTCCTGACCTTTTTCCATCCTGAAAGCCTCCCGGTTCCTCGCTGGACTGGAAGTCGTCTGGCTGTAATTAGGGGCGGTTGCTGCTTTCTCTGGCTTCCTCCTCCTGCACGTTAGTTGTGTTTGGCGTGAAGCAGCGATGTTTGAGGAGTGCTCGTGCCCCCAACCCCCCCTTCCCTCCAGCGTTTGGTTAAGCCAATCAGTGGAAAAAATGTCAATACTGTCTGGCATGGAATACAGGTGTTAAAATACCTTTATTAAAATAGAGGAAATAGCACCTATTAGGAAGTGACCCCGAACTCACACATTTTATTATGAGTGGGAGAAGGCATTTTCCTTTCAGCATACTGTACATGCTCTTGTTTCTTTCATGGTATTTAACAGTAGGAATGGGTGCAATCTATTTTTATTACTTACAATTTTCTTGTAGACTCATGGAGCGCTGAGCAATGACTTAGCAGGTTCC
>VXBO01003911.1:152296-165906 GCA_013400135.1 Rhinoptilus africanus
ATTTTTTGGGGGGGTGCTGAGCAGAAATTTAGCCAAATCATAAAAACAAACTTAAAAAAACCTCCACTGGCATGTTTCCAGCACCAGTGTGTGAGGTTGTTCCTGTAGAGCTATAAAGAAGGAGGAGAAGAAAAATCATCAGTCAGACGAATTTGAGCTTGACGACCTTCTTGGGAGTTTCTTGTGAGAAATGATGTTCTTGTCTCTCAAGCAGGGATGGAGGCGCTCGGGAGGAGGGAGCGAAACCTTGCTCGTGCTCTTCTGAAACGTGTCCTTGGTGCCGACTGAGCTGTGGGTGCAATCATGCACATCGAGCACCCACAACCATACAAAACCGCTTCAAAAGCGTCGTCAGTGCCCGCTCCTCCATCCCCAAATGAAAAGCACACTGGGTGATTCAGGGTGTGTGTTTCTGCTCTGAGCCTAAACAAGAGAGCATTATTTCAGAACGGTCCCAAAAATATGTTCCTAATATGCGGAGATGAAAGAGTATTTCACATACAAGAGGAAACATTAAAATGTCCATCCATTTTACTTCACGTTGTTAAACACTCAGGCTCTGATTCAGGAAAACATTTCAGCACGTACCTAAGTGCTAATGCCCGAACTGGAAGAATTAGACCATTCAGGAAAAGGAGATACAACTTGCAAACACCAGTTAGTGTCTGTTTATACGCGTGTACGTGCGTGCATGTGTATGCTGTTCACCAAGAAAGTGATGTGTGGAAATCAATGATACTTAAAAGACCAGGAGACGAAGGAAACGTCAAATTAGCTATGATTTTTGCAATATATTTTTAATCAGAAAAGCAAGTCTAATTTTGGCTGAATATGAGATACTAAAGAAAAAGAGAAAGTAATTCTGCTCCGCGTTCAACCCAGGAAGACATCTCTGTGAAAAGAGGAATAGCATTCAGTGCTGCGCAGCCCATCACTGGAAGATGTTGGTGAATGCAGTAGTGTTCATAAGAAAAGTTGCCCATGGCTTTGGGGGGTGAATTGCTTGCTGAAGGGAGGGGGATAAAGACCTTTTGTGATTGACTTCTCTGCTGATCACAGCAACACAGGAAGGTTCAACACAACCTTTCTCTTGCAGCTGGCACCTTCGCAAGGGTCCACTGCAGTCCCCTGCATGTTCAGCAGGGAATAAGAGTTATCTTGCAAACGAAAATGTGCTGAGAGACCCATTGCATGCCTGGGGGAGACGGGAGGGAGAGCAATGGAAGAAGGTCAGGGCTACCACAGACTGCTGAGGAAAATCCAATATATTCTTGCATGGATAAGTACAGCTAAGCTCAGCCTGGCCCTGAGAATCAGGGAGACATAACCAGGCCTCAGAAAAACAGCGCTCCAACAAAAGTGCTACAAGCTTTTGAGGATGTGCACATTAAGAAATGCATATTTTGATGTGTTTTCACGCCTTTGTTTCTGTAAATGGAAAAGTTTAATGATCATTCTTTCTTTTCTTCCCTGTTACATAAATTCCGCATTCAGCACTCTTTATAGTACAAGCAGTTGCTTCAAAAGGGACATTTCAGGTTTGTTTTCTGTTTTGGTAGAAACTATGCATCCACCGTGAAATGTTAGAAAGAGCTAGGAGCAATGGTAATCTTACCATGTATTAGTAGACATGACAGTGTCTGTGGGTCTGAGAGTCTGGGGTTTGTGGGTTGGGCGGTGGATTTTTCCCCTTTCCTCTACCAACCTCTGAGTGTCCCTTTCTTGCCAATCCCTGTTCCTCTGTCATGATTATCGTTATGCTTAGCTTGATTTTTAGAGTTTATCTGTGGGAATGTAATAGAGAAAAGATGATTCATGATCAAATTTCAGATACCTAGCTATGCATCCATACTTGCAATTCTGTGCTGTTCAGTTTTGTTCCTTTAACTGATTTCCTTAAGCCGGCATCTCCCTGCAAATTGCAGTGGGTTCACTTCTTCAAAATGTAGCACGAGTAGAACTTTATTCTAGGATTTCCAGCTTTTCTAAAGCTAACCTAGATGTATAATGACAAAAAAAAGAAAAAGGTCTTCAGTATAAAATGCTGCCAAATGACCTCACTCCTTCATTTAGTCCAGAGGACCAAAGATTTATTTATGTATTTTTATTATACTCTCATTTCTGTAGTGGAGAAAACTCAAGAAGATATGACACAGTGTTAAATTTATGGTAAAGCACAATCTATAGTCTGCAAAGGAAAAAGCAACTTCTGGGAAGATGAATTTCCTTAGGTTTCAGTGAGATAAAGTAGTGTTCTGAAAAATTGACTAGCATGTTTTGGCTGTGAGCACTAGAAAAATACCACAAATAAAATATTTGCATGGCTTATAAAACACTCAAGTTGAATATTAAAAGCATCTGTTTTCAAGGAATATGCTGTAATTAAAAGGACTTGAAGTGAATCAGAAGTTCGGATTCCCCGAACATTAAGCATGTCATAAACAAGTCAATTGATTGGTTCAATATACAAAGTAATGGATGGACTGCTACCCAACAAGGAAATCATTCTCTCCCGGGGCTCTGTGCCTCACATAAACCACATCAGTAAAGCAGAAATGGTTCACTGGCTTAGCCTACCCTCCAAGATTGCATTACGCTAGATTACTACTGCAGCATGATATGGAGGATTATTCTGTCTTTCTTTATGTGGATTTGTGTGTGAGTATGTATGGGTTATGAAGCTTTACATATTTCAGTCCTGAAGGGAAGCCAATAGAGGAAACCAAGGTCTACGTCATATAGGCCTTATTTACCATCAGCATGGGAGGTAATCTGTATATGGAACAGCAGAGAAAAAAAGTAATTAAAGAAGAAAAAAGGCAAAAAATAATAGGTTAAGGATAATTATAATACTCTGAAGGAACTTGATGGGTACTTTGGGTTGTGTCCTGAACCCCTGATGTTCTACAAAGAAGTGCCAAAAATCAATGAAAGCCATCCTTTGAAATTTTCCTTGCAGCTCTGACACCAACAACGTTTGAGGACTTCATTAGAAGCAGAACTGGCACGTGATAATGGCAACGTGAAGTGTTTTGTCATTACAGCACCTGCTACCTGTGGGTCTTCTCTGGCTACGCAGGGTCTAGCATACACTTCTACCGGGCACATTTTGTGGAAGGAAAGTTGCAGCCTTTTTCCTCACCCGTGAAAATTAACCTCACTGACATTCAGTTTCCCTTGCATCTGGTCTGAAGAGAGAGTCATGTTTGTCTGGGAAATCTCCTGCTTTCGGGGGAAACGGCAGTTCTGGAAGCAGTTTGGGGGTTTGCAAGGAGTTTAGGATACTCTTTGAAAGGACAAATCCTGAACGACACGCACAAGAACGAGCATTGTTTCAAGCATGCATCGTTTTCTTACGTGGGTACGTGTGTGGTCTGCAAGCCACCTAGGCACTTGGGAGCCCACCTTCTTCCACCTTAAGCTTTTCTCCACGTTCAGTTTTAGGACCTCTTTGCACTGACACTTGCGAGTATACTTGAAGGACACAAAGGAGAGTGATTGCAGGAGAGCAACATACAGCCCATTTAGGTTAATCTAAACCTGTGTTGGCCAGCCTGCCAGAACCTCGCCTGAACCCTGGGGACCCCTCGATCCCAGCAGAAACGTTCACTTTCTGGTTTATAATCGTATCCTGAACTCAGGCAGTCTCTTCTTGCAAAACTCTTGGAAAGCCTCTATTCATTTCGAAGGGATCTGCCCTCAATTTGTTCATCACAGCAATCTAAGCATTCACACAGCAAGAACGCAGCGCTGTGGCTTGTATGCAAACTGTGAAATGTAATAGGAAAAGGGTTAGTTTTTGCGATTGCCACGTTCCTAGACCTAGTCCTGGCAGCAGCCATTTTAGCAAAGCACTGGCAAAGCAACCATTTTGCAGAAAACTCTTTTCTGTGGCGACAGAGAGAGACAGAGGAAAAAATCATTCTTGCTTTGACTCGGAGTTAAAGAAACAAAAGCATTTTAAAGGATTCAGACAGCTCTTAGTGCAAATATAGAGGCTCTTTGCCTTTTCAGTAAATTTTAGAAAGAGTCGTCAGATGTTAGGGTGCAAAGAGAGCAGCTAATTCTAAAATCTGTTTAAATTGTTCAACCTACGTTAGACTTGAAGGGATTCTGCTTCTCAGTGAACTCATCCTGCCAGTATCCCAGTTTTTATACTACACTTCTAAACGGTTGTTACCAGCTGTGAGATTATAATGAGTCCATAGTGATTATGGAGCCTGATCCAACTTCTCATTGAACTTAGTGGCAATCTTCTTGTTGACTTCAAAGGCAGTTGGACCAAGCCCTAAGTTAGGACTTCAAAATGTCAAGTCCTGTGAAAATTCCATTGTACAAGCCAATGATAAATGCAAATGCAGATAATGCACCAAAGAAATATTAAAGTTGAAGACTTAAACCCCCCAAAAGCAAGGGAACTGTAAATTAATCCTATCATAGCAAATTATCCCAGCCCTCCTGGGTGGCACTTGTCGCCTACATTGCAGTCACTTGCATTTTCTTTATTGAAATTTTAATTGTATTTCTCTTTTTCCTATTTTCCCTTATATTAAACAATGTATTAATTGGCTGCTGTGCAGAGCTTTTGATCTGGCTGACCTTTGGAGGGTACCAAGTTGTAATGATAGCAATCCTCCGCAGCCCAAGCAAGATCTGCCTGAAATTCTAATGACAACTTTGAGCTCCCTCTCCCTGAGCTTCTTTGATGGCTTTAGCTTGACTGCCAAAGGGAACAAAGCCTTTTTCATGACACACTATTCCCTGCAGAAGCAATGGAGAAAAAGATCATTCTTGAAACCGGAGCCTAATTTGATGAGCAAGTATTTACCCCAGAAATTACTTTGAGGAATAGATGACTACTGCAAATGTGCTGAGGCAGTTAAGGGTTGGTTCAGAGTCAGCTGCTGTCCTGCAGCAAAATCGGCACCTTTTTTTAAACATATGGGACTACATTTTATGGAGAAGGGCTATGACATAGTATGCCCAGTCGCTTGACACCTGCCCTTCCAGGCATGACAGCACATCCTGCCATCTACAGCCACCTACACACCAGCACCTCAATCCTCCATCCATAAAACGAGGGAACAGCACGGCACTGCTTCTCAGGAGGCTTGTGAGATTAATGATTTCGAATCCTATGAGCACCCCGGTACTGTGTTTAATTGAGCCACATTAGTAGTGAAGATAGATTTGAGGCTTCTTCCCGGAGGTTCTGGAGAAGAGAGCACAGCATCCCAGTCTGTCTTAAAGCACTAGAGGAAGAGAAAGGGTCTTGTCCTAATGTTCGTTCTTAGTTAAAAATCTGTTCTTGTGGTATATATCAGCACAGTATGTGCCATTGATAAATAATTTTTCTTGGCAGTGAACCAAAACATTCAAACTTTTCAGGTCTCTCCATATGATGTAAGTATTTCAACAGGATAGAAAGACATGCTGTTAGAAGGCCATGCATGACAGGACATATTAGCAATTCATCTGCAAATTATTTGATTTTGTCTGAACCCTGTTCTGATTAACCAGGGAGAAAAGCATTGCATTAGATACAACATTGCTTGAGACTGAGCAAAGAAATGTGTTAGATTAAATCCTCTCCTGCCTTTTCTTTTTGTTCCTCACTAGCTCTTTCTAAAGAATATTAGCAACTACACTGGTATATTATGTTCTTCCGTCTCTTTTTGTACTTAACAGTGTGCTAAACAGTGTTAGGAATAAATCAAAGGCTAACAGATTTCCACCTTCCAACAATAACAAGTTACGTTTGTCTTCTCTTCTACTGCTTTCTGAAATCTAGATCAATTGACATCATCTTTTTGTAAGTATAAAAGGCATTCTGTCCTCCTTCTCTGTTTGATATCCTTAAGCTATTATTATTATTTGTTTGTATTACAGCAGCGATCAAGCCCCAGTCAAAATCAAGACCCACCATAATATGCACCGAACACAGCACAGCACCATATCAAACACTCCTTTTTTCTAGAAGTTTATATTATAGTAACGGGCGGAAATGTTATAAAATAATCCCTATTTTAAAAGTAGGATAGCAAAGTGTAGGTCTTTAACGATATTTAGGTGTTTAATTCTCTTTGCACAATGAAGCTGTATTTAATGCTGGGGTCCACAGGCTTTCATTTGTGTGCCACAGGTTGTGAATACCTGGCACGGGGACAACCCAGAGTACTTGCTGGGTACTACTGGGAGGTATTTCAGATACCATGATTAATATGTATACTGCAGACTGGTAATTTCTGATTTAATGCAACCCTTTACTTTGTTTTGAACAATGACACACTCGGTGAAAAGCTTTTTTCCTGTTCTGTCTGAAAAGCAGCTGGATTTCAGTAGTTTTCAAATACCTTCAAGAAGGTGGGCTGCAATGTTTCAGCAATTCACGGAAAGTCTGCAGGTAGACTGGACATGGACCTAGCTCAGCAGTCATGGTGACAGAAGCATCTTCTTAAATATTTTCCTGATTAACCTCCTCTATTTAACAGACTCAAGGTAATTCTTCAAAAAGGATCGAATTCTGTCTGACGTGTATGACTAAAAATTGTCACTCAAGCATTCAGAAACCTCCACGTCTCCTTCATCTTAGAGGTATGTTATTGTATCTCTGCTTTTGCTTAGGAATTCCAGTTGCTGCTGGGCATTTGTGCCGTTCAGCTGTTACGGAGTTAGGGGGAAAGGCAGAGAAGCATGCAAGAGCCAAGGTTTCGGGGCACGGGGCGCAAGAGCAGGGGTGTAAGGTTATGGAATGACAATGTCAGCCATGTGGCAGCTATAAAGCACACAAAGTACCTTTCTGCTCAGGAAAGGCACAGTGACATGGGAACAGATGTCGCTTGCACTAATCGCTCTGAACTGGGTGGTCAACTGCTAAAGGGCAAGTGTTGCATGAGGAGTTGCTAGTTACGCCTTTGCATCAGAATTTTTTATTTCCTATAGCACTGCCTTTGATTAATTGCTGTTCACTTCGCAGAACCTGAATGTGATTTGGATGGGCAGAAACAAGTTTCTCAAATCTCATGTATGAAGCTCACATGATAAATTTTCCTTCAGCTCTGTCTGACAGGAGCTCCAAATCTAATGAGACCTTTCTGAGATTTCATTGGCAGCCACTTAAACTCAGAAGGCAAGGGAAAAGAAGTGGTGAAAGCAGGCTAATGTGGAAACTTGATAGAGACATTTCAGAACCGTAGTGGCGTATCACTCTCCATCCTTAGCATTTCCCACAGTGGAGATGAAAGGAGCTTGTGTGAACGTCTGTCAGACGGAAGAAGTTGATATGGTGTATATCATAACTCTGACCTGCAAAGCATGGCCATGCAGAAGGTACGTGACCAAACAAATGCAAATTTTTGAAGAAGAAGGAGCAGACGGGAGCAAAATGCGTCCCAAGTCTATTCCTTCCAGCTAGACCTTGGAAACGTGAAGTCGGGGAACAAATGGGCCTTTACACCAACTCACCAACCTGTTGTGACCCGGTTCATGAGGAGCTGAAGAGCAGCATAGAGCATCCTGGCTACAATACCACTCCCTTGACCCTGTCCAAAAATCTTTCAGCATGGGTGCCGGGGCATCCACGTGTGCAGCCTCTGCTGGATGCTGCTGTAGGTTTTCAGATGGCCTGTGAACAGGACACTCACGCCCTAGACTTAGTAAAGCGATTGCTTGCCTCTTTTCTAATTTGTTTTGTGTCACAAAACACCATTTAAATCTCTACCCAAACATATGAGAATATTTTAACACTACGATATGCAGAGTATGACCAAGCCGGTCCTCTACTGTGTAACCACTTGAGAGCATTGCAAGTGCACTTGAAATTTTCCCTTTACCATCAGCAGGAGTCTCTGCCTAAAAATCTTAATTTCTACAAGACTATATCACAGGACAAAGAAATATAGCAAACAGACACATCCAACACTAAGATTAGTTACCGATGCCTTGTAGATTAGACATGAGCCTATGATCTGGGAGGCCGGTCTTCAGCTTCTGCAAGCTTCTCAGAGACCTCAGGGAAGTCTCTACTGTTTATATGAATTTATCCCTTTTAGTGAAATGACAATAATGTCCTCCTCATATTTTGTCTTGGGTATTCCAACTGTGAACTCTTTGGACCCAGCGCCTCTTATTTTATGCTAGTATGGTAGGACTCCAATTTTCATTGAGGTTTCTTTGAACTTCTATCATTTTATCATTTTCTAGCTGTTACCATAGGTCCTTACTCAACGTGCACCTTAGCTCATACATAAACTCCTGTCATTCTTTCAGTGCTTCCTAAACATATTGAACAGTAGTTTTATGATTTTTTTTTACGACTCTGTGAATTTTGTACTAGTATTCAATTATCTGAAGGTCATAAATGAACCAAACCTGGTCGAAAATATCAGCATAAATTGTCCCGATCTACACTTCCTTGAACTGTGTGCTTTGAGCAGAGCTAAATAAATGTGATCATTTAATGTTCAGGGTATTTTCTTTTTTCATCACAGTTACTTTAGCTCATATCTGAGAAGGAAATAATAAGAGACAGGCTACGGCAAGTTAATTTGTGTAAATATAAGATAAAAAACCGGATGGCAATGAAAATCAAGTTGGAAGAAGACCGTTTCTCTTTCAAAGAAAGGATGTCTACTTGCAGATGCTTTCAGATATCTAAACTGTACTTTCTCCAACCCCTGAACCACTTTCAAAGAGCTTTTAAAAAAATGTCAAAGGAAACAAAGATGTGTTTTTCATGGAATTTGACATTGTACGTCCAGTACGTGGTAAAGGAAAAATGTCTGCTATCTACTTGAACCTTTTTCCTGCCGTGTCAGTCTGATGAGAAAAACTGCATCTTGAAGACAAAAAGAATAGGGGGTTAAGAACAACACAAGAGATTGATTAACCCTGTGTTGTTATCTAGCAAGTGTCAATAACAAAATGCTACTGGGCTCCTGCATTGTTTCCTTCTAAATTTCCAGTCTCACACCTGTCACATCTCAAGATAACTATCCATCACGGAGTCAAAGTGGCAAACAACTGTGTGGTCCCTTGATAAGGAATAGTGACACAATTTGTCTCCTTCTCCTCCCACAGATTGCAACTAATGGGCTAACAGCAGGTTACAATAGCACAAGATGGATTTGAATGACTGTCAGTGCTGGAAAGCAAGCACAGCTGCAGAATAGCCTAAAGAAACACTTCACTTTAGATGAAAATCTGAAGCAACGTACAAAATTGAAACCTAATCAATCCGCTTTAAAAGGATTTAATGGTAGTCTTAAAAGTTAATTATTGCACATATTGGAGGGTTATTTATGACATGCTCTACCCTGTTAATGGCAAACTGTTGCAGAAGCCAAGACACAGCTCCTGCACAGCAAATAATATTACAGTGGAAGCAAGCGCAATAAGACACAGAGTATTAAAGGCTACAAAATGCCTGTCTGGGATCACGTGGCATTTTCCAAACGGATTCCATGGCATGACATTTAGAAATGTTGAGTTTGTAACATGAAAATATGAAATCAAAATAAGGTACAAGTAGCGAAGCTAGGAACTTGGAGCAAATTCAGCTCTGATTCAACAAAGTTTCATTGAAGCTTATTTTATTTAAGGTTAGAACATATATTTTCAAAACAATAACTCCTTGAAACTTGATCAAGCCCTCCCGTTTCCCAAGCTCCCTGCTAAATATCTATGAATATAAATCTATATTCATGATGGGGGGTCGTGTGCCAGTCAGACAGGCACAAGGAACAGCATTACAGGGGATTGAGAGGTAAAGTACTTTTCAGTGATTTAAAAGGAAAACAGCTGCTACAATAGTTATGCACAAGCCAGAAATTACAGAAGCAGTAAATTCAGTTCTGAAAAGAAAGCCTAGTAAATTAAGATATGTTAAATACAGACCCAATGCAGTCAAATAACCTGAACTCACCGCCATAGTAAGACCATGAGAAAACCCCTAAAACCCAGTCTAGATTCACACATAACTTTTTTTCTTCACATTCATCCCAGGATCAGGAGAAGGAACCAGAGCAATCATCCTGGTGTTCAGGTCCCGAGCCGAAGCAAGACACCTCAGCTTCATGAACACCTTGACTTGGGTCAAGGGAGGGCGTGCCCCTCGGCACCTCTCTAAGGGAGGCGGAAAGGGGTTAACTTTGAGAAAGAAAGCGTGACCCCATTAATACAGGAACTTGGTGCCGCTGCTGGATCTGCCTCTGGTCCTGTTCTCGGTTGCCAGAGTCCCGTTCACCTCTCTTTGCAGCCTGATTTCAATTTAACACCTTCCATTTCAGACGAGGGCCGTGTTGAACAGAAGCCAACAACATCTGGATTGCATGATACTGACATCCATGTAGGAAGGTTGAAGGCTTTAAAAAAAATCCCCGGGATGGCTTCACACCTGAAAATGATTGTCCTCCATTTACTAGTCACTCTCTCACTCTGATGCCTTTTGTTCTCAAACTACCAAAAAACTGGAAATGAAAAGGGTTTCCTTGGGGAAAACAATGTAGTACAGTTCCCAGAGGTATTCTGCTCATGGAGCATGGACTGAGGCAGAACATTACCAGGCTACGGAGAGCTATGAGATAAGCAGATGATTTGGGCAGGAGGCTCAGTTTGTAACCTGTTGTGAGAAAAAAAACCACAGCCCTGCCTATTTTAACAGAGAGTAGTGCAGTAGACCAGCGTTTTTGCAATGCATTATTGCAGGGAAAGAGCTGGGTGACCTTGAAGAGTGAAGATAGAGGAATGTGGTGAAATTTAATAGTACAAAGTGCAATGGCATGAACTTGGGGGCTAATAGCAGGAATTCCTGCTATCAGCTGGAGCTCATCAGTTGGAAATAATACAGCGTGAGAAAGACTTTGGTAGACTAATTGCACATTGCATGATTATGAGGTAGTAATACTGCATCCATAAAAAGTGATGGGGTGAGGTATTCCTGTAGAAATGCAGAAGTGTTCACTCCATAGTGCAAAGCACAATGAAATTACATTCGGACTATTGTCCACAGCTACGACCAGCCAGACAAAAGGCTCGTCGTGTCCGGCACGAAAACAGGGACAGCCTGCTAAGACAGAGGGGAAACCAAGAGCCTGTCTCACGAGCGGGAATGAAAAGGGTCTGGCTTCTTTTCGTTTGCAAAACCAGGGCTGAGGAGGGATATGACTGCAGTCTATAAATACATTAGTAGTAAAGAACAACTGCTAGTGAAGGACAGCGCTGGCACAAGAACAAATGTGTATAAACTGCAATGAGTAAGGGTATGCTTGTAATCAGAGGACTATTCCCAACCATTAGAGGATTCTGCAAACTCTTTCAGTAGGAGTAGAGAAGTCTGCAAACTGAACTGTATGGAAATACAGACATTTCTACACGTTTCCTAAAGTGACTGCATGACCTAAACATATAATCAGGTCTAGGACCTGCTGTCCTAGACCCAATGGTCCAGGAAGTACTTTTCCAGGGATAAATCCAGTAACCCCATGAATGGGAGACGAGACCTGTGATCACAAACCTGAGCTTCACACCTTTGCCAAGTCATGTACCGGTAACATACAGATATAAACCAAGCTGCTTCCAGTTGTGTTTCACTGGGCAGCCAAGGCTGGATCTGCCCTCCAGGAATATTACAAGTTGAGCTGGCGAGGGAAGTAAAGACCACATATTGGTTTCCTTTGTCCAGCAAATCCCTTCCCACTTTCCATCCATAGTCTCTCTATTCTAAGTGTATTGAACTTCCCAATAGTCTGGAATTACAGCAAGAGTCTCCATTCAATTCAGCTTTAACTGAGACAGAAAAAATTCCTGAGAGATGACTTTTTTTTCCCCAAGTCCCACTTAATACATTACAACCTCAATTCACTTAAGGGTGCTTTATTTAAGATCTCCTCGATGCTTGCTCTTGGAAGTGACATCAAGGTTCAAGCCCTTGCTTTCTTTTCCATACTTACTCAAGGCAGGACAAAAATGTGACCCTGACAAAAAGGGGGAGAAAAAAGTGCCTTTTTGAATTAATCTAATATAAATCTACGGCACTGAAATAAAATCAACAATCACTTTCCTGTGTGCCCTTTCAACATCATGCAGTTCTACCTTGTTTGGGTAATGTGGCAGCATAAGCAGATTGCGTAAAAGCAACCAACCGTTGGGACAAATGAAATAAACAGTAGCCATGCTCTAACTCTCAAAACTAGAATCACTGCTTCCCCTAAGCTGTGATGATATCTGTCTGGTAAACGGCAGAACTATGTGATTAAAAAAAATGCATCACATAATTTTAAGGCTTATCATGCCAATTTGACCACCTGGTTTTGTTGGAATTATTTCTACGATTCCATATCACGGAGCAACTCCAGACAGATAGTATTTTTTGACTGCATGCAGAAGTCATAAACAGCTTTTTCCCCTGTTCAAATGTCCGGTTTTTTTCCTAAAGCTGGCAAAAATTATTAACTCATGCTGAAAAACTACCTGATTTAAAATCTGATTTATTTCAACTTTACATAGTTAAAAAAGATATTTCACATCACTGGGGAAGGTTCCCCATATGAATCAGTCTTGACTCACACCTTCGGAGGTGCACAAGAGGGCACAAGACCTTAAAAATATATTTTCTGTTCTGTTTGACCTATTTTGTTGGAGTTTCTTAGGTCAGCAAAGATGTTAAGGTGATGTTTCCAAGGGGAGGAGAGAGGCATTCCTGTTTTCTTCCATGTCCCAGACCCTCATCTCAGACAGGAAGAAGGATAAAAGTATATGAGGCCTGTGGAGAATACACAGTATGGATGTGTAAAAACAACCTGTATAAGTCAATTATATCTTTGCTACGCATGACTAATGTGGCTATCTATCACACCTTCCTTCTGACAAACCTTCATATTGCACCCGCTATCATTGTCTTTCCTTTCCTTTCAGGTATTTACGCCTGAGCGATAGCCATGAGAACAGCTCAGTACAACAATTACAGACACGTGAGCTGTGTTTTGCACTTTGCTTGATAAACTACCTGTTTTATAGACAGGATTAGAAAATTTATATTACGGTATTAGGATCTCATTTTATGTTCCACTTTTCTGGACAGATGTCGAAAAACCATAGAAAGGGGATTTTTTTGTTTTTTTTAAGTGTTATTACCAGTAAGCTATTGCCGTGCTAACATCGTCTGTATTGTAGCAACGGAAACCCCAGGAAAGCATCTTCTCTTTCTGTCTCTTTCTCTCTTTAAATTTTATTTATAGCCTTGCGAAATACTTGCATCCACATAACCCGCCCTTGCCGACTTGCCAGAAGATTAATGATATTGTGGTGTTCTTGAAAACAGAAATGTGTCTACCACCCTGGTGAATAATCCCTCCTTTCGCAGGTTAAAAGTGAGACGGGACCAGTGCTGGAGGGAAAGGAGGTCGTGCCACACGGAATTGGCACTAGGGCAGTTGTGTTCCCCCCCACCGCTAATTGCAACATGCTCATCAGCCCTTACACTCTTGCGGCTCCCTGGTTGTTTGGGACAGGGGCTGGGTCCCCTTGAGCAGCACTGAGGATGCTAAATAAATACCCCACGTCACGCAGGAAAGGCTGCACCGCCGAGAAAAGACACCAAAGGGACGGCCACC
>VXBO01003911.1:177019-219102 GCA_013400135.1 Rhinoptilus africanus
TTCCGGCCCTTCTTGTGGATGGGTGTCACATTTGCCAACCTCCCGTCAGCTGGGACCTCCCCGGTTATCCAGGACTGCTCATAAATGATGCAAAGTGCCCTGGTGAGCACTTCCCCCAGCTCCTTCAGTGCCCTTGGGTGGATCCCATCCGGCCCCATAGATTTGTGCACCTCCAGGTGCTGAAGCAGGTCCCTCACCACTTCCCTTTGGATTACAGGGGCTTCATTCTGCTCCCCATCCCTGTCTTCTAGCTCAGGGATCTGGGTGCTCAGGGAACAACTGGTCCTACTGCTGAAGACTGAGGCAAAGACGGCATTAAGTACCTCAGCCTTTTCCTCATCCTTGGTCACCGGCCCCATCTACTCGAGGACAGAGATTATCCTTAGTCCTCTTTATATTGCTAATATATTTATAGAAGGTTTTTTTTGTTGTCCTTGACAACAGAAGCCAGTTTTAGTTAGAATCACAGAATCATAGGGTTGGAAGGGCCCTCTGGAGATCATCTAGTCCAACCCCCTGCCAGAGCAGGGTCACCTAGAGCAGGGGGCACAGGAACACCTCCAGGCGGGTTTGGGATGTCTCCAGAGACGGAGACTCACCCACCTCCCTGGGCAGCCTGGGCCAGGGCTCTGCTACCCTCCTTGCCCATGATGCCTCAACACAGGAAAATTCAAGCAATCCCAAAGCAAAAAGCCTCATCACCACCGTAACATGCTAATCCAAACATGCTAATCACATAATATATTAATAGGGGCAGTTCTTCAGCTACCAGAGACCACACAGGCTCCTTGGAAGTGACAGAGGAAGGGCTATTTTCAACATATCTTGGTGGGGCTAGTTGTGTCTCACAAAAGAGCTCAGTCTGTCTACTTTAGAATCGAAGGAGTGCAAGTGAGGAATAGAGCTCTGGAAAACAAAGTGAATAATTAGAGTGACACATACATGACAGGCAGGTAATAGGTGATCACAGAAACTCTACAATGAAAATATTTTTTCCTTGCTTTGTAGTAAGCATAGGAAGAATTTTGGTGATAATGTAGTTCTTTCAGTTTTTGCAAAGAGCTAACACAGCTTTCCCTGCAGAAATCCTTGGCTGCAAGGATTTTTTCAGCAAAGGTTTTGAGTGCCAAAGGTTTTGAGGGCTAAATAGACATAGTCTCTCTAAAAAAGATGGAGGTAAATAGCAAAGTCACATGGAAAATGTTTTTGGAGGTAACTTTTGTCTTTTCATTAACCTCAAAGGTTAAGTAGTAGTCACACAGACAATGCATTCCTAGTGGTCTTTTGCTCATAGGGTTATTTAGGATTTCAGCCTCCTGTTGTGGTCGCTGCATTTGATTACTACTGGCTAATGAGATGGTTTTTGGCATTTCAACCTGAAGAACATTGTTGGGGATTTGTTTTTTCCTTTTTCTCCTTGTGTTTCAAATGGAGATAAAGTCAGTGGGACAACTTTGTTTACCTGCTTCTGTTTGCTAAGAGAAGATGTCTCAGTGCACCAAATCCTTGTTACTTTCATACCAGAATCTGTGAATACATCACTGAAACTGTGAAAGTAGCATTAAAAAACTGGGTATCACCACAAAAGCATGGACTTCACCTGCCATGTTTTGTATAAGTCTTACAACAATGATATATTTTTATAAATATGTTTCAGTAACAGTAAATTATTTGTTCAAGAATTTTCTTATTTGGACTATCAGAGCCTTCCCATAGCTTTAAGTAAAAGTTGAAGACCATAGAATCATAGAATTGTCAGGGCTGGAAGGGACCTTAACGATCATCTAGTTCCAACCCCCTGCCCTGGGCAGGGACACCTCCCACTAGATCAGGNCCAGCCCTTGGATCATCCTCGTGGCCCTCCTCTGGACACGTTCCAGCACACTACTGAGTAATATTTCCAGGATTCCCACTTCTACTGTTCATGGACTGTGTACCACTGAAGTGTTCTTTTTCATTTTTCCAAGGCTGGAAATTGAACACAGAGTTCCCAAGAGCCAACTTTTTGAACTCTGAACTGTATGACCCAAGCAAAAGATCTGCAATTCAGAGCCAAGACTTTTTTTTTTTCCTTCTTTCCTAGTTGTCAATCATTCTGTTCACCAGAAATTTCCAAATATAGAATTATTTTGTCTGGTACCCACCACCTTTTGGCCAGCAAAACAAATTCCTCTCCCTGTAGCAACATTAACAAGGAATGCAATCTTGGCACGTGATGTCAAGTCCCTACCTCATTCTTACCGTCTTTTAAGTTACCGTCCGTACACACTCTGGTATTCCACTAAGTCATTGACAGAGCAATTAAAACCCTTTCAGATAGGCTGAAAGATATCCCATATGGGTGAATGTCTGAAAACACATGCTCTTTGGTGCAGTACCTCTGCCTGATGTCTGCTCCCTGCAAGCATATGTATGAACCAGAGCCAAATTTTTCTACACTTACTAATCATCTCAAGGTCTCCAGTTTTCAGATGCCCAACTTGAGGCAATTAAAGGTGAGCAACGTCTCATCTAAGAAAGTGAGTATCTTGAGCTCAGCCCCCCAAAAACAAGACCTCTAATGTCATTTTAATTCCTTGCAAATACTGAGCACTTAGTTGTGCCTACAGTGGAATTTCTGTGACTCCTCTATGAAGAGAAAAAGTGGCAAAGAGGAAAATAACACCTCTCTTTAAGAAACAAAATTTTGAGCATGGATCCATTCCCTTTGATGCCACTATTCTGCTTCTTTGTTTCTCTAACATGCTGTGGAAATGCTTCCACAAGCTGCTTGTCTCCCATTTATCACAGGGTACCAAGAGAGCTTTCCTCTTCACCCAGGCTACAGAGAGAGGTGAAGTTCTTCAACAGCACCTTTACCAAAGCTCTTCTGCATCTTCCCCACCTCTTACCCTTTGCTGAGGCTTGGATTGTCTCCACTCCCCACGAACCTACACACAAGCACCATAGAAGGCAGGGTATACAGGGTATATTTTATTTTTATTGCAGGTATCTAGATAAAAATCACTTTTGCAATTATAGGCATATTTAAAATCAAAAGAAAAGGTAATGTTCGGGGCTACGTATTTTGGTGCATTATTTAATGATCACTGTAGTTGTCCTTTGACGTGACAATTGTAGTACAACAGAGAAAGAAGAATGAGAGTTTTGTGGAAGTATAAAAGTATCAGTGAAAGAAAAAATTGTCTTAAGCCAAATACTCTCTTCAAAAAGATATGAAATGGTGGAACAGTTGGGAAAAAACCAACAAAACAGACAAAAAAAAACCCCAAAATTGACCTTTTTCCTTCAAAGTGATCCTTTTAGTCAGCATGTCTAGTCTCAAGGACTGGGTGCTTCCTCCATCCCTTTTTCCTGTCAGGGTTACACCCTCGTAAAATATGATCAGGTGTACCTCAGTAAAGACTATTCAGTTGTTGGTCTTGCCATGCTCCAAGAGGCTCTTTGAGGCCACCAGAAAAAAAAAAAAGTGGTGGGTTGTTTTTTTTTTTTTTAATCAGATCCTTGCACAAGGCTGGTTTGGAGCACAGGCACTGAAACAGCCAAATCAGCACAGCCTCTCATAGAAGGGGTGGGTAGAGAGATCTTACGGGTAGTGGTGGGTCCGTGAGAGAGGACTCATCCTCCAGCACATATCTGTCACAGCATCAACTTACTACCCAAGTTGCTTCTTCTTCGCTCGCAGCCAAGGAAGGAGTTTTAACTCAGAAGTTTATAACAACAATGCATTTTTAATAAAGCAACATAAATACCGATACGATGGGGAGGAAAGAAATTAAGGAGGAGAGAGGGAGCGGTGTATCCCAAGTGTGCCAGGCTGTTAGCAGCAATGGACCATGAATATTTCAGACCAGTAGGTTCAGGTCTCTTGCATAGCTATTTGCACTCTCCACTACAATGGCTAATGTGCTGAAATTCCTGAAATTACAAGCTGTTTAACAAAAAAAAAAGACCCAATGTTCTTTAAAAGTTAAGTGTCACTGGTTATTCTTTGTCACTGGGAATAATCCTGACTGGGAGAAGGCTTGACAATTTTTGGCTGCTGCTGCTGCTGCTACAGGCGACTGCTAATGGATCCTGCTGGT
Source organism: Rhinoptilus africanus (assembly GCA_013400135.1). NCBI lineage: Eukaryota > Metazoa > Chordata > Aves > Charadriiformes > Glareolidae > Rhinoptilus > Rhinoptilus africanus. The sequence continues at coordinate 181,105 of VXBO01003911.1, forward strand.
GGGAAGACCACTTTTCATAAATGTCAGATTTCTTGACCGTGATGCTTTCAGCTAGAAAAATCTCTTCCCTGCCCAGAACTTTAAATACTATTGGAAAATAAAATCCAGAGGGAAGATATTTGAGCAACTTTACTTTGTTAATTACCAAGAAAGTTAGCAAGTCCTATAGATTCTAGTATAAGAAATTGTAAAAAATGTTTAAATATGTTCTTTAAAAATAAAAAAATCCTAACTGTGAAAATGACAAGTGTATTGAAAGCTATCCACTGCGTTCAAAACTTTATTCTAGTTACTGGACTTTGATACTCAAGAGAAGTCCCAAAGGGCCTTTCTACAAATAAGTTACTTTTGCATTAACGATTTATTGAGTCAAGACCTTTCCATCACAAACAAGTGTCTATTTGCTCTACCTGTTGGAATCCAAAAGAATAATGCAGGTGATGCCTTTGAAACTGAAATGTGCTTATTAACACTGTCTCACAAAGCCGGTGAGTGTTGTTAGTAAGAAATGACAGTGTGTGGCTCAACTGCACATACTCCACTGCTGTCAAATTACTCAGTATAAATACGTCAGGTAAAATGGGCACCCAGCTAAGTGAATTCTTTGCTGATAGGAGTTACACTGCCTGTTATTTCAGTATTTTTTGCAACATGATCCAAAGCTCATTAAAATCAGAAGAGATGTACCCCTCGATTTCTATCCAACCTCAAGCACCAATAAAAATTGAGGGCATCAAGCACACATATAGGATCAGGTCCCGACAGCAGTAAAGCAAATTACACTAATTAATCTCTTCAATCACCTACCTAATATGGCAAGAGGCAGGTGATTGATTACTATTTGCTTTTAAGATAAATCTCCAGTGCAAGTGGTCAGCATCTTTTTGATTAATCCTTTTCTAAGAAAAAAAACCATAGTTATAGCTTTTCACAACTGCAACAACTAGTCAAAAATCCAGAGATTTGCAGATTGTTCCGTCTTGGAGGAGAATAACTGTGTTTCTCTGCAAACAATACACATGCTGGATTCGTCCTAGATTAAAGGAAGTGAAACAAGAGACAAAGACTTTGCTCAAAAGCGTAAGCTTCATCTTAAGGCAGGAGATAGCCCAAAAGCACCTCGAATGGTACACTACTTCCATAACCAGGCCACGGAATATCTTTTTGGTGCTTTTTATTATTGCAGTAGTCACCATGCTGAAAATCAACCAAGTAGACCGTTTTCCCCACCAGGGTCAGCGAATTAAACCATAACACCACAAATCTGTCAATTTTGAAACTCAAAAAAATATAGTGACTCTGGCAAAAATGTCTTTACATGGCCTTCTTGGGTCTGTTGGGCCATTCTGGAGACGTGAACTGTCTTCATTCATTCTCATTGTCTATCATTGAAACAATTTGCTTTGCTTTCATATAAAATAAAAAAAAAAAATTAAAAAAAAACCCAACAACAACAAACCCACAGCTGGAAACCCTGACATTTTTGCACAATCTAATTCTTGTTTTTTGTCAAGTCACTGTTCTCTATACCCAAATCAATGATACTGTCATTAAGTAAAGGAAACTGGAGTAAGGTCTTTTAGAACTACATACTAAATAATATTCTAGCCTTAAAGAACTTTTTGATAAGATTGCATTGCCTACCACCTTGTTGAAGAACACAGCAGAAAAGGCTTTAAAGAACAATAAAAGAACAATTTGTAAGCGTTGTTTTGAAACATGTAAATAGTGCTGTCAGTTGGTGAGGATTTTTTTTTTTTTCATTTTGTACATTTACATTTTCCAACTGCAGTTTTAGAACATTTCACTGCATGCTACTATCAATCATCCTTAGCCTAGAAATGTACTGTACATTAGTAACGCTTAATTGGCATATTTAAAGTAAATAGCTACTTAGTTTTGCTGTAAAATCTTTGGGAACAATTTTATGATACCACACGGCATTGTTTGTTCGAAGAGCAAATATTCAAGTCTTGAACGTTAACTCCGATAGGAGAAAATTAGAAGTATTGAAATACTCGGCTTGCCACGCTACCGTACAGCTAAATATAGGTCACTAGGATATTGCCTGCCAATGAAACGAATGCATCTCGTACTCCATGCCTGAAAATTATTTGAGCAGAGAGAAGGAGAGGTAAAATGCAAAAGAAAAATAATAATTGATTGGTCTTTGACACGACCAGTAAAAAAAAACATAAAATAAAGATTTATAAAAATAAAGGGAGGAGGGAAGGGGTGGGGGGAAATAAGAGGTGAAAAGAGAGGCAGTGAGAATGGCAAGCTGGAGAGCAGGAGGGGGAGAACGGTGGCACGAGGCCAGATCCTGCTCTCAGTTACACCCCAGCAACACGGCGGGCTGAAGCTGCAGGCATGTAGCTGAGAGCGGAACGCGCTTCCCGGTCTGTGGCTTGTTTATACCCACTCCCAAGGATCTGTTTTCACATCAGGTGCAAACATCGTCCTCTCCACATGCAATTTCGGCATTTCTGCCTTCCATTCTGCGTAACTGTAGAGGAGGGAGTGCGCTATAAACAAGCAACGTGGGATGAATTTGGAGGAGCGTTACTGCCGGTCCACCATCTTTTACTAGAGAGATCTTGGCCCGATTCTCCTGTAAGATGTCTTGTAAGCCTGCCATGGACGTTCTCCCTCCCCAGCAGGTTTCCCACGTGCTCAGGGACGAAGGAGGAGACGTGCGGCACATGCCGCGATGTGCACTGGCAGTCAGACCGCTGCACGGCTGGCAAGGCGCGGGTGGCACTCTCCGTGCTAAGTGGTACGTGATGTTTCATTTATATTTGCCAGCTGGCTAATAGTAGCCAAATGTTTGTTGCAAAGAGCGAGTGAGAGAGAAAAATAGCCATATCCTTTGGCACACAGAATAATAATAATCCTCCTCCAGAACAGGCTGGCAGTGCTCGAGCCAGAGCCATCTTTCCGACTCTGAGACACTATTAGATTCTCCACCCTTCTCTTCTAAATTCTGCAGCAGATTGTTTGGGCTGGAGAGAGATGGAGACAAGAGGTCCCATCTGGTACCAGTTCCTTATTTCTTTGTAGCTCTATAATAGCTCCAGGTCTTTTCACAGTTCATTCAGGAGAGGAGGGGAAGAGTCGGGTGAGGGGAGGCGGCGGCCCCGGGTTCTCCCCAGGCTGATCATCTCTTTATTTTTCATTTGTGTTTCCTTTCTTCTCTTTCCCTCCATACTGACAGGAGGTAACAGGCAGCTGCTCCCCTGCGTCCCCGGCTCTATAATGCAGACCTGTCAATAGCTTCCACGCTTGGTGAGATTATTTTATGGGTAAGACATTACACAGGGCTAGACAGAGCTACTGCAAAAAATAACTTTTACTTGCCTTTTTTTTCCACACCCACCCCCCGTGACTATGTGCCTTATTTTTTTTCATAAGACCTGGAACAAAACTTTTCATTCTTTTATATTTTCAAGCCTGCCTTTCCCAACGACTTGACTCCACCGAGGACTGGCTGCATGTTTCCAGCACCTTCATTTCAGACCCAGGTTCTGCCAAATGACAGTCAGTTTCTCCCGTGTTGTTGCACAAGAACGTTTTTTTGTTCGGTGAGTCTCTGTTTTAATATTAAGTATTACCCCGCAGGCAGAGATGATGGAGGAGGCTTGCAAGGTGCCCATGTAAATACTCAGCAGCTTTTTCATCACTCTCTCTTCCAGCACTGATATTCATCAATCCTGGGTGAATCTGGAGTTTCAGTAACACTGAATCCTGTCACTGCTATTAGAGAGGAAATGTCAGCCAAGGAAAATACCCTGCCTGAGAAATGCTGTGGTTGAGACACAAGACGTGCTGCAAAGCCAGGAGCCGAGCAGCGCTGCCATCCCACACAGAAGGTACAAGGAGGTGAGGATATCTCACATCTCTGTCCCACCTTTCACAGGTGAACCTACAGACACTGCTACATGCAGACCCCTTTCTAAGATCAACGCTCTCTTTTTTTTCATTTCCCCCATTTCAGCAAGTTGAGGCAGCTTTGCTCTTCGGAGGGAGAGGTTCGGAGGAGAGACAGGGAATTAGCAAAATTGCAAGGCAGATGATGACTTGCTGGGCTAGAGAGGTTGTTATCCCGCACACGATCGCTTCTCCAGACCGCAGCATGGAAAGGCAGAAAGGCCGGGCTGCTCCTCAATCTCCTTCTTGACTTTTGTTTCTGTTTAAAATGGCTTTGCGTGGTGGGAGAAAAAAAAATAAATATGGTCAGAACCTATTTAGTGCAGCGGTATTTAATTACAGCAAGGGGTAGCTTCAGTATGATTTCTTTGTCAGTTAATATTGTCCACTAATTATTCATAAAAGACTTGAGACATCACTTGGATACATTTAAATTAAAAGATGAAAGGCTGAAAACATATTTTATGAACAGGAAATCTAAAACTTTATCCTTCTTTCATTATTTTATCCTTGAAAAATAGAGGTTCAATCATTTATAAGCTCTATAACAAACATTTCAGAAAAGCAAACCATCGCTCTAGTAAGAAAGGAAACAGAAGCAAAATAAACACAATTATGTTACAATTCAAGGAACTAAACTGAAAGATGCTGGGTGCATTCTGAGTTAAAATGGATGTCCTAAGGGTTTACTGGATTGGACAGGACTTGAAGATGTTTACCACACTGAAAAATCAGACTCCAAAAATACATTAAAGCTTTTTTTTTNTACATTGAATCCATAATAGTTTCCCTTTAATCAAGTGCCCGGCTGCAGATATGACTGCCTGAAAGGGGGAGTTCAAGGGTGACTCAAAATTCTCATTTTAAGTTCATGTTTTACTGTGTTCTTGGCTATTAAAGGTGTGGAGAAAAAATAGATCTTTTACTGTGGTCTTAATTTGCAACATGCAAGAGATTACGCCTTATCAAAACCTTGGAGGGAGGTGAGAGAAGCAATAAATCTATTAATAAGATTTAGGCCATGTTTATGCCTTTTGATCCATAGCTAACTTTGCCCTGCTTAGTGACTAGCATTGATTCGCATGTGGTTTCAGTGCTGATACTTAATTCTGAACTTAAGCATCAGTTAAACAATCACTGACAATCCACTAGTGATATTTTGTATTATTAAGTTGAAATGCATTGTGCGTGATAAGCAACTGGGAACATAAATATCATATAAAATAGGTAAGAGAAAGGAATGATTCTACATTTGTCCTCCAAGCCCGTTGTTCTCTGATTTGCAGGCACTTTTCCAACATGCCTAATATTCCATCAAACATATCCAATCTAATATAGTTGAGAATATTTTTGAAGTGAGAAGGCTAGCTATTGATTATTAAGTCTGCTGTAATGCTGTAACCCACTGAGACAAAACATTGCTGGGAAACAATAAGAGCTGGAGGGCACTTGGCTTGTGCAGGGAAAAGGGGAGAAGCATGCCTTCTGCTGCCATCTGATTTAAATTGACCACTTAAAAGTAATGTTTTGAATGTGCCTATTTTGGAGGGAAGTGTGAAAGGCTCTGGGGAGAGTAGGGAAGGTGGAAAGCGACAATAAATGTCTCTAATGCTCAAAGAGAGTGAATGTGTTGTAACTGGTATTGTAAATATAAATATTTCCCAAGAATTTCATTATATCTGAAGGATGAGCGTCTATAAATATCTACTGGACCAGATAAAACTACACTGAAATATCACACGCCAAATAAAGCTTAACGATAAAAAGCTTGTTGGAGAAAATAATTCTTGTTTTGATCAACTCAAATTCATACATCCCTCCTTGTGGCCCCTAAAATTGGGAAAGAGTAGAAATTATTCTTTTTCTATATGCAACGTATTTTGTTCCGGAAAGATGTATGTTTGTATAAATTGATATGAAATACTGATACCGAAGCGAACAGTTAAAATTGAGTGTTTTGGTGTAGCTTTTAGAAATTTTCAAAATCTATTCAAATCAAAACAAGCATTTGTTCTGCCCCAGAAGTTTGTTACCATGGAGCTGATGTTTTTAATAATATTTAAAATCTACAGTCTTTTTTTTTTTTTTTTTTCCTTCTCGTTGCTCACTCTGGACAGTACATGTTCAATGCCCTGAAATTCCCCCTGATGTGAAGTCTGGCGGAGTAGGCTAAATTGCAGAAAAGGACACTCACAGGAGGGGCATAACGCGGGGGTGCAATTGTCTAAACTGCTCCTAATTGCTCAGCAGATAGAGCGGAGCTATCTTTCGGTGCGCACAAACACGTTTTAGCTGTAGCACATCTGATCTCTTCTTGCCTCTAGCCTCTGTCAGGGAGATTTGCTAACTATATCCCATGGGAAAAGTCACATGAGTTTGACTCAACTCCAGCTCTGACAACTGGGATTCCCCGCAGTCGCAATTGCTGTCGCTCAAGTCCAGCCCTCCGTCTGCCCTGGAGAAAAGATTCACAGCTTGCAGGAGAGGTATGAAAATTGCTGACTGATTAAGTCCAAACTTTAAATGGTATCCAGAGAGCCAGTTAGCAATGCAAAGTGGGCGATAATGCATACATCAAATACGTGTGCATTTGCCCTAGTATTTCAGGTGGGCAATTAAAGGTAGAATGGAAACACAAGTTGCCAACACTTCAAAGCCAGCATCTACAAATCTTAATTACCTTTTCTAGAAAATATTTTATGTAGGTCCATGTTTAGAATCACTGATAATACAGTTGTGCTGGTAAAAGACCATGGAGATCTTTTGGACTAAGCTGAGAATAAAGGTTGTTACTTATTGCGTAGTGATGCATTGAAAAATGAAAGTTAACATGAAAAATTAGTACTGTACTTTGGGTGAAATCTATTTCACCTCCCCAAATGGTCCATGAGGTAGCTTTCAGAAAGGTAATCTCTGCCTTTCTATGAATTTCTCTCTATTTCTCTGAAATATTCTGTGTTTTGTTACAACACAGTAGTCAACCATAGCTCCCTAACCAGCAGTTCATAGGCTTAATATTTTCCTTACTTATTTTTTTGTCTTTTATATTATATGTCTTTTAATCCACTTCAAGTAACCAGGTAACCATATGCATCTTTTTTAGAACCAACAAGCTTATGGTGTGCTGCTGTGGGGGTTTTTTTAACTGAATAATAGGTGTGTGCTCAGAATTTTGCTGCAGCTATAATCAGGCATTTCTATTAACTGTGTGTTTCAAACGCTGATTGGTATAATGCGTATGTTTTCAGCTCTTTCCAGATTTCAGTTGTGTAACATCAGTCCTTAAGTGACTCTACAGTAGTGTCTGGTGCAGCTGTTAGGATCGTTGGGATTTCAAATATCTTTCCATATTAAAGTAAGGAAAAGATTTAAAGGGAAAAAAAAAAAAACACCTTGGCCTAATTAAGAAGAGTGAACTAGATTTAACGATGAACAATTTATTGGCAGTTAATAGAGCTCATACATGGTAGCCAGGAGCTAGATAATTTATCATTAGAAAGAATCTCCATTACACGTAAAATCCCTTTTCTCTTGATACAGTTAGCAACCGCACTTCACAATTACCATTTTTATAAGCCTGATTCACTGGCAAATGAAGCTGTATTTCACAGAATAGCACCAAAACTTGTAGGTGCTGTGAATATTTAAATATGCAGGAATCAAGTTCTTCGTCAGGCAGTTTATGTACTCCTCTCCAATGCTTCTGTGTAATCGTGACCTTGATTCTCATCAAAGTTTCACAGTTCAGTCCCCAGTAATTTCTTTATCCACATGGAAAGCTCCTTAAAATGTTTTTGTTTCATACAGCCAATAAAGTACATGACAGGAAAGCACTCTGTGAACACACAAGTATGCCCCAGATGTTTTGGCATCCTGCACTTGCACAAGAGGCAAACTACGCCCATGAAGGAAGTGGCAACCTCCAGCAAGCCAGTGGGAACTGAGCTTGCGTGATTCAAGGTGGGTTATGACAAGAATTAATGTGGGCTTCTTGTTTTGCCTTTGTGATTCAGAAGTGGAGAACTTTGCGTTCTCCTCCTTGGTTGTCAAGATGTACGAATGCACGTGTCAATGATGTCGCCAAGTCCAAATCTGCGAGGCTGCCTCTTGGCAACCATGCAGATCCCAACCTGAGCCTTTCTTTTTGGCAAGCAGGAGCTGGGAACGTGATTTCCAAGCACCGCAGAGGAGAGAATCACAAAGGCTTCTTGGTGATTCATCAGATGGCACCTTTCCCAGTGAGCTGTACTCAGCTAATGCCCCAGCACGGTGTTTTGACTTGAATTCCAGTTTGAATAATTGTATTGCTTTTAGTGTATCCACAGCCTCACTTTTCCTGTGCTTTTGTTTCATCCCAGAAGTGGCTGCATCTCAGCTGTCAAAAGCTCTGGATGAGCTTCACAAGACAGCTTTGCATCTTTCAGTCGAAGTTACATATGTAAGGGCATAGGGGGGAGTTCCCACTGAAATATCTACTCCTGCAAAACTGACACCCCTCTGACCCCCAGAGGAGCTGCACAAGATCCACTGGCTGTGGCTTATGGAGTTCTTTTCATAAGGTGAAGACTGTCGAAGCTGGAAAGCACTGTACCGTCTACCATCCTCATGAATGGAAAATTAATATATAAACAGGGTGGTTTCTCCTGGGAAAGTAAAGATTAAGAGAGTCCCTCTCTTGGCCTTTCCTCAGGTGAGCAGGAAAGAAGTGGAGTAATTCCCGGTTTTCATAGTTGGGAAATTGATGAAACCTTTGTGATTTGTTGAGACAAAGATATACCTCTTTATGGAAATGTGCAGCTCCTGCATGGATTCTCCAGGCACTGTCCTCTTCCGTCTACGGAAGAAGGCAATTTCACCCCGCACCAAGGTAACCTAGGTAAAGCAGTGCCAAAAGTGGCAGCTTTGTCTTATTTGGACTTTGTGAGGCAATGCTGAGGACAGCAGCATAACCCCCAAAACTTGATGAGTACAGACCTTCTCCTCTGCTCACAGAGAGTGGGAGAAGACGGGCTACCTTGGAGAAAACTGTGTTGATACACACACATTACCTCCTCTGGGATATTGCTCCACCAATTCTTGAGAAATCTGAAGGCTACTCAGCAGTTGTACCCCTGGTGATCAGGACACACAAGGCCTGTTCTCTGGCTGTGCCTCTGCTTCTCTTCTACCTCCTATTTTCTTTCAAGCAGATCCTTGAGTTCTGTAAGCGCAAACGCGCAATGCCACTTTTCAGCGCTGTATCATGAGGGATGTAAAACCTAGGACTGGACCAAAGCAGTGAGTAGCCTGAGCCTTTATTAAAGGGAGAAGTCCAAAAGCATGAGAAAGAGTTTGTAAGATCATTTAGAAGCTCTCCTGCTGTTAGACGGCTTCTTGCTTGCCTAGGGAAGACCACAGTCCAGCAACTTCAGCAAAGGTGGCCTGGTACCATTGTAGGACAATGGGAATAGTTGCAGAATGACATCAAGAAAGCTGACAGAAGCAGCAAAGTTCTGTGCAGAGGGAAACAGACAGCTGAAAAGAGTTTTTCAATCCCATCTAATGGAAACAGTGAAACACACCAGCCCAGTGCTGGTTTTTGGTCCCCAGCATGAATTGAGGCACACGGATGCAATAAGGTCCTTTTTTGTGTAGTTCTCCAGGTTCAAGGCACCTGCACTGCAAGCCTTTTTTTTACAGAATAGAAAACAAGGGCAAAAAACACCCAGACGCATCTTGGGCCACCGGAGTGCACAGGGCACCTCACCAAGTGTCATGTTCTTCACATCCACCTTCAGAGCTTTTCTGGCTCATAGCCCCTATCTCAGCTGCAGCATAAAAAACAGACTTCTGAAAGGAGAGCTCAGGTGATCAGGCTCCTAAGCATCCAAAATATATCACTTTTGTATCAGCTGTTTGGCATTTATAAGGGGGTTTACAAGATTATGTTATATTTAAACATATTTTCCATCATAATACTTAATCGAAGGGGAAAAAAATTGTTCTCCAAATGAAAAAAAAATACCATTTTTCTTCCTTTAAGTCTTATCTTTTAAAAAGGAGTACCTATCGCCAGGCTGCAAGGTTGTTTTCAAAGCGTAACAATTCTAACATCCTCTGTTATACAATACTGACAGAATACGTATTTTAGAGGTCTAACATAATCAGAGATAATTAATCTCATCAAGGTAATAATGAGACAAACAGCTGCATCGATCTACGCGGAGATGACTGATGCAACGAACGAGGTGAACAGGGGTCAGCCACAAAAACCGTCACCAGCAGCAGCGGCACGTGAAAATTCAGATCCTGAAAGACTATCTGAATCTAAATTTCCAAACAGACTGCATTTTCCCCTTCCCTCTGCATTTAAAGATCTCACTCTTTTAATATATAATTCTACAATAATTTATGAAAATGGAAAGCAATGTAGAATGCAATCAATCATTCATAGTTCTGAATGAAAACCCAGAAATAGCAATGCTGTTCTGCAACTCTGTCAAGAACTGCTGCTGACATCATGTTCGTCCTGCCATCCTGATGAACTTTTTGCCTCATCAGCAACTAAAATAAGCTTTTACTTCACAAAAGCTTTACATTTAATTGTGGGTTTCAGACATTTATAGGAAGGGAGGGAGGAAATACGATTTGTAAACATATTACAAGTCTGTGTTAATTCTTTCCTTTGATCCGGCTCAACATTGCCTTCCATGGCATTGGGATGAGGAAATAAAAAATATAATATTAATAATAATAGTAATTGACCTTTTTTTTAAATGCCAACAAATTCAGGATTCCCTGTCGAGGGAGAGATCAGAGTTTAAAAAAATGTCATTTCTGCCTTTTCCCCATCAAGCTCTTGTTTTGGAGAAGTTCAGCATGTTTTGTTCTAACATTTTTTAACTGGAATATGTTTCATTGTGAATTCAAAAGAACCGAAGGGAATTACTGCATGGTAAACTATTTAATGTTAGAACAAACAACTCCTGAGGGTAGCCCATGAATAAAAATTTCAATTTTTACAAATTTTTCACATTTTTACAAAATGAGGGAACACCTCATTTCATTTTCATTCAGTTTTTGAGATTTTCCCTAGTTCTGTTACCAGCCAGAAACTAATTATTTACTCGGTTTCACAGTTAATGAAGCAGCATAGAGGCTTTAATCCGTCTAAGTTCCCAGCACAAGAAGGGTGTCGTGGTGAAACCCTATGTGAGCAAAACCTGCATGAAGTGTAGGGCAAGGTATGGCCACACCAAGTGCGAGACACACAGGTCACCTGGCCAACATCAAGTAGATAAGAGAACCCAGGGCTTTTCCTGGTCTGTCATGCCGAGGAGGGTTATAATTTGTGCAGACTCAACTTGGGTTGGTTTTAAGTGCGTTTAAGGAGACTTTGGTTAACTAAGTGAGACCCTCTATCCAGTGTGAATGCATGGACCGAAACTCAAAATAAAGCAACCCTTTAAAACAATACCACTCTCTCTCTTTTAAGGTATCCTGTTAGTCTGAAGCTAATAAAGGTTTTCCACTGCCAGTGAGATGTTTTGCATAAGGCCTTGCATATGAGAGAGAAAACCATAGCCTGAGCTGTTCAGGAAAAAGCAGTCTGCCTGAAAAGTAGTGCACTCACATATTGAGGAATGCTTTAATCCTTTCACAGTTTGCTTGGACTCAAGCCATTTCATTTCACTTAAGAAAATCTACCATTGGATAGATGGTGCTCATATAACCAAAAGTTTTTTTGTTTTGTTTTCCTGCATATTGCTATTGATCCTCTTCATTCACAATTTTCAAATCCTTTTAGTCAAGTAAATTGCTTTCAACAGCCTAAATTTTCCTGATATTTCTTCTACTCTACAGAGATTTGGCAGATCAATTCTTCATAAGATCAGTGTCTTCCCCTAACTGATTTCCAACTCTGTATATTAGGTTAGTGAATGCCAAAAAAAGAAACGTACACAAACCTGCTTTGTTGATGCTCTCGGTTTAGGAGGTTGATGGAATGAAGATGTGATACAAACTTCCAGTCTTACTCTGACAAAGTAAGCAAATGTATCTGCTTTTGATGAATGGTTTGATGATGTGATTGCGAAACAAATGCCATTATTTTCAGATAATTCTTACATAAATTAAGCCCTGTCTTCTTGGGACAGGAGAAAATAATATTTTTATTTATAAAAATCATTAAATATTAGCTAAGTATAACTTTAAATACCAATTCTAGGTATATAAATAGAGTTAGTGGAAAAAAATCTGTTAAATATATCAACTTCCTTCTAAAATTGTCCAGTTTTCAAAGGCTTGGTCAAAAATTCTTAAGTTATCTGAACATATGTGAAGTCAAGGAGAGAGCGAAGCAGTGAGCGATTTTATAGCAGGATCACTGGCAAATTATAGAAAGAAAAAGAAAATATATTTTTCCAGATTTTGACCGGAAATTTTCTATCTTCTCCCATTTTCCAAAGGAGAAAAAAATAACCCCCTGACCAACTCCAGCTTCTGTGATATCTTCACAGTAGGGATTCTTCTTAAGATAAGGAAGAAGTATAATGACTTGGAGGCAAGAGAGTATATTCAGTGTATTTTAAAAAATAAACTGTAATAGAAAAAAGCAGAGCAGAGCAGCTGAAGCTGGGGTCTGAGCACTATCAGTTGCTAGCTGCGGTTTCCTCTCTAGCACTGTCGTTAGACCTGTGACACACGTGTGACGTGCTGGCACAGGAGAAAATATATTTTGCTCTCCATGGTTGCGGAGAAAATCAGACTGCAGGATGGGAAAAGCTATGAAGTGGATAGCCGTGCACGGAGTTTGAATGTTCACCCCCAGAGGAGAGCTATACTGGAAGCAGGGAGATACCGAAGCCATCGTATCCGAACGAGCATCTGGCCTGCTTCCTCCATCCTCTTTGTGAGAGTCTGGAAATCGAACATGCTGAGACAATAAAACCCCTCATTCTATCAGCTTCTGTATAGGAAAGCTGAAACCTTTCAGCATGAAGGAGAATAATGAGGAGATCAAAGGGTGACCTGCTAGGAACAGGATGGAAATACAAGACACGTATCACACAGATGAAGTCTCGCTATGTAAACTTTCACTGTACTTCGCTGTCATGAGCTGGCCTGCTGCATAGTACGGGTTCCAGGGAAAGCTTTTGATGTGAATCATTTCTCTGAGACTTGTACACAGTGGCCATCTGCTGAAAGGAAAAAAAAAAAGAAAAAAAAAAGAGGAATATAATTCCTTTATGCACGTGCATCAATGATATGCAAAGCTCAGGCTTGGCAAGCACCTATTGCTGAGTTCACCCAAATTTCAGTGAGCAGATCTGCAGAGAGCTGTGCATTCCCTGTTAGCTGTGAATTAATGCTTTCAGCCAATGCCTTTTGGGCAGTGACTTGCGCAGTAAACAGCCAGGGCTGAAACAGCTATCTGTGCCTGTGTAGGGTCATAGTAAAGGGAAAAGTGAGCAACTGTGGTTATCACGCAGCAGTTGGAGCATTTACCACAGATGATGAATCGTGCCACTCAGTTTTATTCTCAGACTTTTCAGCAGCAACTCATGGTCAGTGGCTTAAAAGACTGAATGTGAAAGAATTATTATGTCTCACTCCAAAGCCGAAAAGAGATGATAAGTCAGCAGAACCAGCCCAGTCCCGCACTCCAGCCTGTGCAGAAAATGAACGTGAATATTGCAAAGGACATCTGTCGAAACTTCTTAGTCTTCTTTTCAAAGAAGAGCTCAAAGTAAGTGGCACCTGGAAGCTTCAAGAGATCATTTCTTGTGCAGGCCACTTTATGGAAGCCATTCTATTCTGACATGATATTTCAATGTCAGAAGCAGGCATTGAAAGTCACTGCCAGCAATGATGCCTGTGGTTGCTCTATGGGTGGAACAAGGAGGCCGTGATTCCTGACCCCACCAGTCTTCCAGAGCTTCCGTAGACAACACCGGCCAAACCTCCTGCTCGGAAACCTATAGCTGGCACCAGCACAAATGTCTCGGCTACCCCAGAGCTGCAGCTCCAGACTGCCTTTCTCTATATATCTCAAAAGATCAAGGAAAACTATATAACTAATTATGTCACCTTCATTTATTGCCTGTTCATCTGACCGTTGCTCCAGTTGGAGGAAACTGGTGGAGAGGGAACCTCCTCCTTGAGGTGTGACTAGCAGTTAGTTCTGTGTGTGCCTTCTTGGGAGCATCCCTGAGCTACAGCTTCCTTCGGCTCTCCACCCCAGCCTGCTGCAACAGCTGTAAAAATGTTGTGTTTTACAAGTGTTGGCCTTGGGTTATTGACACTGCTGAAAAATTTCACCGGTTTTCTGTAGATCTTGGTCTTCTTTCACCTTCTGTTCATTCAAATTGTAAATAACAAAGACACAATGTCTTGCTTCGTGTCCTGCAGATGCTCAAGACGTTCAGGTCACGACTGGATGAGATTATGCAGCTTCTTCAGTACAACTTGGTAAGTCATCCAGCAGAGACCAAACACGGCCATGTCTCCTCAGTGCGGCCTTATAGCCTTGCAGCTGCATTCTTCTTCTCAGTTTTAATATACTTTGCACACCAGGAAAATGTAAAAAATTACGCAGCTAATTCCTGAACTAGCCAATCTCTCGGTTTGCTGTTTGGGCCTCTAATGCCTGGCTCTTTTACTCCTTCTGAAGTTATCTATTAAAAACACACAAAATAATCCTAACTCTGACACCACCATCCACATCTGCTTCCACTAGAATGAAAACCTCTCTAGGAATCAATGAGGCGCACGCAGAGGGTCTAATTAAATCCCTATGCCGTTTCCTTTGAAACTGTCAGACTGCAGTTCTTATCTTGTATTCATTCACCCCCAGTGGTGGTGCGGTAATTTTAGCAGGGGTGTACTTAAGCAATGAGACAGGGCAGTGTGACAGCCACGCTGAGATTGTACCATACGTTGGATCGTTAGACTGAAAACTGAAGATCAGGGACACCAGACAGTCCACAACTCCTCGTGCACGTTTAAGAAGTACTAGAGAGCCTGAAGGAGATGATAAATCCCTATCTCTCTGCCCTGGGAAGAAGCTGAGGTCAGGGAGAAGAATGAAATTGAATAACATGGGGTTAATATATTTTATACCAACATAAGAACTTCAGAATACAAGAGTGGCCACCCGGGCTCCAAGCAGAGGCATGTCCAGCCCATCACCTGCCCTCCACCCGTGACTGCAAAACTGGTGTCTGCAGATGGATTACAGAGACGGGTATGTGGTCACAGCTTCCCCGAGTGTTCCTCCAACCTCCAACTGGTGGTGGTTCAGAGACCTGATTCAGAAATAATGCCCTTGTAATTAGTAGCCCATATCTTAAACCCCTTACAATGCATTAACGTAATAGAAACACTCTTAATGATTGCTTGCTATCAAGAAATCACCAACTTCTTAAGATAATTCAGGTTTAATTTTACTATTTATCTCAAAAAGGGGCCTGAAACCATATGCCCACTTCTCCATTTGGGCTTTTGAGGAACATCTCTGTGCCGACTTGTGTTCTATGAGCTTACCGCTGATGTATACACACATCACCATAACGACATTGCTTTTTTAATGAACTTAATGTTACAGAGCCAGAAGTATTCGCTTCATTTTTTTTTTTTTTCCTTTTCAGGAGGATTATTTATATTTTTCCTGTGCAATGTAAACACTGAGAATGTGTCTTTTACTGTCTTCCCCCAATAAGCAGATGTGGACATAGCCAACTTCTGTAACATCAGAAGCACATCTGTGGCTATTCTTTTATCTGTTTCTCGGGAACCCAGGTGCCTCTCAAGGACAGCCTGCTTCTATTGATTGCCTTGCTTTGGATTACTTGTTTTACAGTTTTTATCGGAGGTTTTTGCACAGATCTGTATACAACTGCGTACTGACTTCTTATAACATCAAGATGTCATGAAATGAAATGTATGAAATACCATTCATAAGCTGCTGTCACCTATTAAGAATACTCTTAAGGCACCCTATAAAGTGACCAGTAAATTACCTAACCATGTGCATAACCTGTCAAGGAAATACCTTATACTAAGGACTCAGAAATTTATTTCTGCATATTTTACCGTGACAGCCAAAAACTAGGAAATCAGTTTCAGAGATATAACCTACACTGTAAAATTCCTAGGATTAGCAAGCCTGAAATTTTCTGTTTTGCAATGCTTGTTCAAGTCACTTCATAATTCCTGCCTTGGTTTCCTGCTGTGTAAAATGAAGTTACAGCTTTTCCCAAACTTGCAAGAATTTTGTGTGGATTCTTTATTGTATGTATGGAGCTTTGAAAGCCTAATTTAAGACTATTTAGATATTATACAGATATGGCTGAATAGATTTTCCTTGGAAAATATTAGTATACGTCCTTGGAAATTCTGCCAGAATAAAGACAAAGGAGAAAAAAAAAAATCCCTATTATTTCAGCTGAGAAAAACATTTTCTGTATGTATACAGGGGCTTCCTAGAAGCACTAGACCGCAAGTGTTTAAAGTTTTGAGTCTCACTCTGCTTCCAGTAAAGACGATGCCTGACTCCAGTGTGAGCATATTGCTGAGGATTTTTGAGTATTCAGCTTTGAAAAATAGAAACTAATTGAAATCCATATAAGGAGAAAATAATAATTCTGCAATTGTGCAGCCACCCCGCACAAGGATTGGTTATTACAGTTCGTGGTGTCCTGTGGAATCCCACTGCAAGAAGACATTTGCCAATAGGCTCTACGTCGCATTGGCCACGTTCGAGGTATTTTACATCCATATTTGTGGGTGACGATGGAGGTCAACTCACCGCCACCGCTTTGCAACAGCCTGACTGTACCCGGCTGAATTTGGCAAACAGAGTATCAGTAATGTCTTAAAAACAAATGAGCTTACTACCACGTAAGCTGGTTAATGATTAAAAATAATTGGCTATGTAATTAGCCTCTGTTTGCATGAAATGCATGCAAAATATATGCAGATCTGAAGATAACACCTAAATTACCTAGAGAGAGACAAAATAACACAAAACTTGTTAAGGGCTCTGTTCTTTTAATAAGAATGCTGTTGAGTACTGAAATATTCTTGGTGTGTTATTCTACTTCTGGCAGAAAAGCACAGTTTCTTGGCTGAATTCCCAAATATTAAGTTAGAAAACACTTGACATTGTGTGTGACTGGACTCAATTTCAGCAGTGTATAGAAGTATTCAAGTACTTATTTTTAGGTTTGCCATATTAATAAAGTAACAACAATTTTCACCAGGAACAGCAAATACCTGTGCCATCAAGAAGGACTTGTATCACTATCTAGACTGTACAGGGAAGGTATAGTCTGATAAAATGATGATTTTAATAAATAAACTGAGTAATTATTAATTAATCTATCTGACACGGTTTCAAAAGGACAAATAGTGACTGAGCCAAGAGCAAAGTTTAATCTTCAAAATAATTATAAGGATTCCCAACATCCATTCTGTTAAAAATAAATTAAAGAAATACTATACAAGAAGACCATAAGAGCTCCCAACAATTACTGTAATAATCTTGTCCTAGTTGATATCTCATCCTTTAAGAAGTCACTCACTGCTCTCAGACACTGAGTAATGTTATAAGGCAGGGTCAGAGAGACAGCTATTTCAGAGGATACTGCAAGGTGAAAAGGAAAGGGGAGGGAACAATGAGTCAGTTAAAAGCTCTAAGTTAAATTCCAAGTGCTGGAGAAGTTTGTTTTCCTTCTTTACACCCTTACTCTAGTATCACGAGGGACTGGAAACGGTGTGGCAGCATCTGCTCAGGACCTGGAAGTTAGAAGGTTCTTCAAAACATCCAGTGGCAACCTCCTGGGACAACTGAACCTCACTGTGTTCAGCTGCCCCTTGCTGAGGGGCTGTGGTGCCTGTACCAGACCGTGAGGGAAGCAGGATTAGTTAGGAAAGGATGGGGAATTTCCCTGTCTCTGCAGGGCTCCCTGTCGATGAGACACAAGGCACGTTCAGTTCCTAGAAATGTTGCTAGAAGCCAAAAGCGCTCGGCACCTCCCAGGAAAGCTTAACACCACAGATTCCATCTTTTCAACTCAGTTGTAGGTTGTTTCGCTGTGCATTGATTTAAAGTATAAATATCTATGAGCCCTGACTCCTAATCATGTAAATGAATCAATGTCCTGGGGAATACAGGCTTCCTTCTTTCCACTTATGTTGTTTTTTACTGCTGTAAACTTATCATCTGACTTCAAATGCATATAACGATAATAGGGGCAACGAATGAAGTATTGAGCCACGGCCACTCAAACAAAAGGTATATCTTCTCTCCCAGGATAAGAAATATTTACCTCAGCTGTTTTGTAACACACCTCTCTGTTTTATCCAATCACTTTGAAATAATTTCTTTCAAACAAAATCAATTTCAATCTCTGCAGCCGCCTAGAAGCTGGCGGCAAGTCTAAGAGGCCTTGGGATACTGACATCCTACGGATGCTTGTAGCTTTCACTTCAGTTAGTAGCAGCTCTTTAGCTGTAGCACGGACCCCACTCCTAAAAAAAATAAGATGTGTGTGGGTAGAGCATTTATTTCACCTTCAGGTTTCTGTAGCCACACAGAATTCTTCCAATGGTAATTTAATTATTGGAAAAAACAAACAAACGCACAAAAGCAACAACAAAAAACAAAAATAACCTGAAAACATACACATTTCCTTCAGTAGAAAAAAGTGTGCATGCATTTATCCATTTACAAGGAATACCTGGGAAGCGAAGACTCTGATGAGCCAGTTGCCTGTTCCCGTGTCATGTACTCTTCAAACATGAAGTCTGAGACCTTCAGCTTCGCATGGTCAACGTGCAAAGGTTTATGGACGTGTCCTGTTGTTTCCTTTGCCTCAGAAACACGCTGGAAGAAGAACAGTGATGCTGGTTCTCAGATGTTTGGAGGAAACACTGCCCACATGGCACCTGAGTGCTCCAGGGATCTGACGCACATTTGTTTCAGTGCCGCTATCGTGTTCCCCGTTACCTTAGACTCTCAGAGGAAAAACTTGCTCCGCATCTTTCAGGGAACACATAAATCTCGCATCTCTGCAGAATATCCTCATTTGAGAGGATTAACATGAAGGGAGGAGGAAACAGCAGAAGGGGCAGTATGATGGAGACGCAAACATACCCCGATGGAGAGTCTCCACCGGGTCTCCTTCACTCGTGGAGGTCCTGGGATATACAAACCCACAGCCCGCACCTCTGAAAAAGCAGAAGGAAAAAGTACCCATCCTTCCTTTTTCCTCCTCCAGCAATATTCAGCCTTAAATTCTGAAATTTTTGAGAGTGTTTATCCACTGCAGGGGGTGGGGGGAGGGAATAAGAAATAACACCAAAAAAAAAAAACGGAAACCAGCACCGTCTCCAGCTCGCTGTCGGCTGTCCTTGGCTGGAGGCCTGGAGCTTCGCCGCGAGCCGGCACACGATGCTCAGCGCAGAGCACAGCAGCCGCCGCTGCATACAGCAACAGCTGGGCTGTAACATCCACCTCTCATTGTAGTAACACTTCATTAAAAAACATCGAAAATGCTCAAAATATTTCCATGCCTCGCAGCCTGTATCTGGTAAACTGATTAGAAAATTAAATGATCTGTTTTCTTCAGGTTTTTTGGACTAAATATCCATCATAAAGTGTGCAAGAACCACTTGAGTGACATTCAGATCCCAAATTCGTCGCATGAAGCGTAATTAAGTGTGATAGTTATGAGCCGTGATAGCGCTGCATGTTACAGCCTGCCTTTGAACAGATAGGAAGTAAAAAGAAAAATGTGGCTCGTGTCTTCATTTTTTAAAGATATGTACAACATCAGATTACATTCCAGGCAGCAACGAGAACCATGCAAGGGCATGAAATCCTGGTCGCTGCTTCGGTCTACAGGATAAATGATGACAAATGATGCCTCCTAATGAGCTGCTACTTAATTCACCGCCAGCTGAGAATCGAGGGTTAAATATCAATACAATGATACTTCATACCGACTCAAATCCTAACCCGGCATCGGTGGCAAAGTCCTCACTGGCATTCATGGATCTCAATGTGGATAAGGGGCCTCTGCCCCAGTTTCTCCCAAAACAGCTGTTTCTTAGAGCTATTTAAAATACTATGTTTTGACTCGTCAGGTTAGGCTGCCTAGATTAATTAATTTACTTCATATTCCCCAACCACTTGAAAAATAGTTTAGAAGTACTTTTGGAATTATATTTATTTGCTATTCTAGCTAAATAAGATATAAAAACGAAGTGCATCCTCAACTCACTGTCAAGGACTAAAGAAAACAAGTGTGATAGGGACAGATCTCTTAAAATGACTAAATCAAAAGTGACTTTAATACGCACTTCAGCTTGCCAAACAGAGTGTAGCTGATCTTTCCAATTTACATCAGAAACTCTTTCCTTGGCTATTGCTGAGATCTGCACATAAAAGATGTGCCATTTTCCGAGGCAATAGAGATGCACTACCTAAAGGTTGAAATAATGGCAGAACTGAAAACTGAAATCTCCTCTTTATAATGGCAGAGAGCTACAATATGAGCTCATGATGTCCCCGCTGCTTGGTTGGTCCTGAGGGTTAACAGTAACGCAACGCTGTGCAAACATCAGCCTGGTGGCTTGCATCAAGTGGGGTGAGATAGATTACTGCTGAGCGCAGAGTCCTCTTGCTCACAGACCAGATAGGGAAAATCACTGCAATTTCCATACGGAAAATCACTGCAATTTCTGTATCTCCAAAGACAATTGCTTAGTTGTCCACATTTCAGCCAGCGATACGAAGTTGACTTAGTATTACACTAGTTGCACGAATAAGAGTTACACAGATTAAAAAACAGTGCCTAAGACTATTTTTTTTCCCCTTGCTAAACCCGATACAGGATTTGAGGAGGAAATCAGCATCAAGAAATTTTGCAGCGGATTATCTGGCCCCCGTTCTGGCCTGGCCGCGGAGCTCATTTTCTTATCTACTCTCAAGCACAAGAGAGGCAGCAGAGTCAGACGCTGCCCCGCTGCATTCCCCAGCAGAGAGGGTGTCACAGGGTGGATGGGGATGAAGGTGGGTGCTTGGAGATCCCCCCACACAACCACAGTGCTTTTCAGGACAGAGGCACCTCCTGACTGCGGAGATGCATCTTCCCACTGGGCAGTCTGTTCCCCCTGAGGATCCGAACCTGATTACTCTGGGGAGCATACCTGACCTTTTCCACTCAAGGGGGTTCACATGCAGGGCATTAACATGTGTCTAATTAGAAAGTGCCCTGAAAAGACGGAATAATTTTTGGATATTTGTATTTTTGAGCCTCACTTGTCTATATAGGTAGAGCCCACAAAGTATACATGACGATAACAGCTCCATCCACAGCACCAACAGTGCCTTATATTTAAGTATCACCAACAGCCTGTGACCAGGACACACTGGGACTGATTCCAGACTCCCTCAAAAAATTCATATGCTATGGAGGTGTCGCAGGGTTAAATGAGCGCAGGATGGATCCCATACCCTACATTCTATTTATGATATATCCGCGTTGCATACAAATTGGCACAAGTATGAGGAAATATGAATATCTCAGCATCCTTCAGTGCCAAATGCAGACATGATGCAACATAGTCATTTTCTCAATTCAACGTAACATACAATATGCCACTCTCCATTATGCTACAGCAACTGAAATGTGCTGCAGGCCAATGGAAAATATCCCTAAAAATAGCTGTGCTGTTTCTGGGCAAAAGGAGAAGTATTCGACATTTCCTTGAAAATGTTCCCACCTGGATTTGCTGGAACAGCAACATGATCGTTCAGTGACAGGAAGCTCGCTGGTAAGGAGCTTTCTCCTCGATATTGCCCTGCTCTCCCGAAAGCACTGCAAACATGGCTTGTAGCAGTTCTTTAAAATACTGTACATGAAAGCTGCACTAAACTGTTTAAGTGCTCCATTGTGGAGCACTGTATTAGGGGCTTTCTGCTGCTCAAGCAACTTTAGATTGTAATGTATTATAATAGTCTGCTATTCTCACAGAGATCATTTTACAAATACAACACAAAAGATTGTCACATGAGGATCTTCTAAATCATATCAAGGAAAATAAACACCCACTGTGGAGGGACTTGCTTATTTTGCTAAGACATTTTACAGCATATTAGCATAAAAATACTACTTCTGCCTTTCAGGTTCACCCGCAGCACTGCTTAAGAGCATTAGATGTGTTACAAATACAAATTATTTTGGCAGCACGATAATTTGTTAATGCTTATTTGCAAACTTTATATGCCCCTACTCAGCCCTGACATACAACCTGTGTAAATTAAGGAATTTTGCATAATTGAAGGTGGTGGGGAGGCAAGGTCCCATTGGCTTTTCGGCTTCACATACGTGACGCTGGCACGCAGGCTCCAGTCACTAATAGCAAACCACATCCTGACAGCTCTTGGCTCCTCACAAGATGCTGGAGGTCCTGAAGAGGCACACCCAGGAGCTGCCTAATTTTTCTGATGGATCTCCACGGGACTGGAGGGTTGATCACATCTACCCGCCCTAGGAACCCTGCTATCCGGTATGGGATAGGCTTATCCCACACCTCCTCCCTTCCTTCCTTTTTCTGCAAATATCCTTGCTGCCCTTCTCTTCGGGGCTGTTCTCCCCATTGCGTGGTCAACCACCTGCGACACAGTGTATGAGATACGCCCGGGGCTTCACCAGAAACCAGCAAGAGGAGAGGGACTACTACCCAGATTGCCCGAATTTTAAACCGTCGCCTTTATCTGCTGAGCCATTCTTGCCCTCATCCTCCTTTGGTGCCGCTAACCCTCTGTCCTTTCCTTCGATACAGAGCCACCCTGTCATGAAAGCTCCTGCAGGCTTTTTGATAGGTCCTTGGATGGAGCAAGGTCTCCCCACAAAGACCCTTTGACGATGGGGACCCACAGGCGCAGCCTGGGTGGATGAGAGGAGCTACAAAGGACTGCAAAGATCCTCGGCTTTCAGTCAGAGCCTCTTTCAGGTTCGGATAGCTTCGCTGCAGCATGTAAAAGCCTTTCACGAGATTAACGCTAAAAATTTCCATTTTTATGGTATTTTTAGATTATATTTCATTTTCCAGGCTGCAGTTGGCTTGAACCGGAGCCACAATGCTTGTGACGCTCCAAACACAAAAAGGAATTACAAAATGTGACAATTCTTAAAATGTGTTTCTTGTTGTATAACAAATTCCCCGTGTTGTAGATTAAACTAGAGAGAACAGGAGCCATAACACGGGGATTATACAGAATTTCACTTTGTTCCGTGGCAAAAAGTTAATGCCTGCCTTGTTCTAGTCGGTAAGTAGAAAAGATACCTTACAACAGCATAGCGCACAGCTTAGCTGATTGGAAACTGCAGGCATATGTAAACCAAAGATTTTCCTGCACAGTTTAGTGAAAGCTAATTACAGAAATGTGTGAGGTACTCCTGCCCCTCGTCTGCTCTGCAGAATTTAGGGCAGAGCTACGGGCACAATTCCTTGGAATTTTACCAACTTCTTCCTACTCGGTGTCCCTCCAGACAGTTCATCTGAAGAAACCTGCTTGCACTCCTCAATCGCACACAATTGAAAACCTTGGTTATTAGCACTTTTTCTGTGCTGGTTCCTTAAAACCGCACCTCGTCCAAGTCCCTACGTGTGTCTTATAGTGAAAATTCTGTTAACAAGAAATTGGATCAAGAGCTGGAAATCACACTTTTTCTTATTACAAAACCAGTCATTTCTTTTTAACAGACAGAAGCATAAGTAGGTAGGAAAGCTGAAAGTGAAGGGAAAGAGACCAGGTACGTTTAGCTTGGGCTTTGGGGTTTTTTACAGGAATTCAGTTTAAAGCACAGAGCTGGGTAATGGCTGAAAAGCTAAAACAGGGGTTGAACCCAAACTGTGCCATGGAGACTCTCCGGCTCCTCCACACATGCTCACACGTGGATGGATTCATCTGCCCACTGAGACTCTTACCAGCTGCCCTTTAGCAGTGTGTTTAAGGCGGTCTTCAGCATCTAAATGGACTGAATCAAGCAACTGATGATAAAGTTTGTATTAAAAGAACACGGGTGTGTTGTCTATTGTCTCAGACTGCAGGATCTTCGAGGCTGGGGCTGTTCCTTTTCTATTAAACCATCACTGTGCTCCAAGTGAGTCTCTAGCTTGTGAGTATGTGTATTTGTACCAAATAACATAGCTGACCGCCTGCCAAAAGTACCTGGATCCTCTGTCTTACACCAGAAATATGAAATGAAGAACAACAGTTGTTCAGATGCAGGAGTCAAGCCTCAAAAAGTGACGTTTTGGATACTTATGCTGGCAACTGAATGGGCAGGGACTTAATCAGCAGAACCCTACCTGAGCTAATTTACATAGAAAAACAAACCATTATGAACTTTTTTAAAATTTCTTTTTTGCTCCTTGAGTCTAGAAAAATTCAGTCTGTTGTGAAATGAGGTGGAAGCCCAATTCCCATTTCCTCATGATTATACAATCAACAACGTAGGTTTGATTTGCCTTTTTTTTTTTTTTAAAGTCTTTCATTAGGTGACATACATGTGCTTTTTCCCTAGGAGACTGACTTCCCCCTCCCTCTTTAAAGGCAATCCCTGCAGAGGAAATTCCTTGGGCAGAAATATCTGGCTTCTTGGTGAATGCCAGAGGACAGCATGAGCAGCGCTGGAGTTGGTCTGACCTGTGGTTAGGCTGTTGATGGACCGTCTGGGATAAACCTGGCCACCCATCTAGTTTTGGATCCAAGTGATAGTTTTGTGGGTGCCTCGCTGCCCTTGTGTTTTTTGAAGGTTTGTTTGATTTCCACTGCCCTCCTATGGTGCTGATCTCTGAAGTTCAAAGGCAGCTCCACCTCGTTTGTGCAGCGTGGGGTGATAGAAAAGCAAATCAAGTGGTGGCAGGGAAGGGAAAGGGGGTTAGCCTTTGAGGTGTCAGCGTAAACCAGAAAAAAAAAAGGCATTATACAGAGAAGCCTCACTGGGACAGAAAAAACACTAAACCTCCAAGCTAAGGAGTCGCACTCAGTGACACTTGGCCTTCCAAGAAGCTGCATTTAAGTGTGTGTTTTTTGCAAAAGTCACTCAAGTACTTCTTCCACACGGAGAGTGGTGGTGCATTTTGCTGTAGGCAGGATAAAGAGTCTTTAGTTGCTCTTTTTGTTGGGTCATCTCATAGCTGTATTTTTGGAGTCTGTCACTTATTTAATATATAATTTTAATAATGCAGACTGTGATGCAGTTAATTACATCTCCATCATATTGATAAAAGTTAAGAAGTAATTGCTATTTGCTGGAAATCTTTAGGTACATATTTATGCTTTTGTTAATATTCCTCTTGCAAGTCCACCTACTGTTTTATTTTCTAACAGTATTGAAAAAGCTCAGAGACCAAATCTAAAGGCTGTACTTTTGAAAATAGTTAAGGGACTTAACTCCAGCTGTTTTAAGTTACTGAGTTACCTCAGATGTGTCTCAACATATTTAAAAGGTGGACGTGTAGTTTTGATGTCTGCCAACAGCGGTAAGTGTCTGTCTATGGTTGTTGTATTATGCCATCCAAGTTTCCTTGCCTCTGATTTCATTCACTACCCCAAAAACTGAGCAATATGTATGTTTTTCAACAATTTCTGGATGCAGGGATTTCTGGATGTCTGGCAGCCCAGCTGGAGCAGAGCTGTAGCAATAGCTCCAGAGGGATTACGGGACATGGACAGGCATAAATTGTAGGCAAATGTCCCAAGTGCAGAGACACACAACTTATGCTGTACCTATGGAGTGAAGGCAATTCTCCCAGGAGTGGATTTACCGCACCTGCACAGAGACATGATCGAATTAAATTGGGGCTACGCAGTTGTAGGATGACACATGCAGTGCTATTCCTGTGGGCATGTAAGAGTACCTTGTTTTAGGAGTGACCTTTGAGAGTTCCATAGGAAAGTTTCCAAATGTTATTCCAAAATAGCTGTAACAATGTACAAAACTTTGAACAGAAATTTTTGTACTTGTATGCCTATTACACTCTGGCCAAAACACGGGTTCCTTGTGTATTGCATAATGAGAGGATATTTCTTCAGGAGAAGGACAAATTTTTGTTGCATATGACCAGGTTTTCCAATGCAGAACTGCCAGACAGTTCCGACCTCCAAAAAAATTCCGGTACATTGCAAGATATTTGTACTTACTGTACAACTAACAGTATTGGATAACAGAATATTCTGTTACTTTGCATAAGTGAAACATTAACCTAAAAGTTGCTGACACCGTCTTGTGATTTCTAGAGTACCTCTGGCCTTTAGCTGATTTACTGATCTCAACCAAGAACAATAAAAAGTTACCATGGCTCAGACAACCAACATACTGCATAGACTGACCACTGTGGCTGCCGAGGCTATGTAAATAACTTGGTTATGGGAGTTGAGTTTACTGAAGCAAAACAAGTGAAAACACAATCAAACCAAAGTTAAATACTGTTCCTTGCGTCTTGCCCTGAAGGCCTTCAAGCATGAGCATCGATGAGCTCCAATGCAGAGGCTTTTTACTATTTATGGCTGACAGCATTCCTGGAGAAGTCTGCCCCACAAAACAGTCCGACAGATAATTGTCATTTTGTGGCTATTCTGTGCCCTGGTAGACATGTCAATTAAACTGCCAAAGGAGACTTTATGACAGGTTTCATGATTAGCTTCTAAAAACCCAAATCTCCACAGTCAGACATTTGCTAAAGGAGTTTGGAAAAACTCTTTAAAAAAACATAATATAATTAATTAGTTATTATTTCTTACATGGAAACCCTGAAAAAGACAAAATTAAATCCCCTTGCTTTTAATCAGATATGTCAGGCCATGATCAAGATCTTACTGAAAGCGACACATTTCAAGAGCTGCACAAGTTAAGGAGTTGAGTTAGATAATGAATTCCAGTGGATAAGATACCTCCAGTATAGAATCACTGTGTCTCTTACATATCACTGTGTTTTCCTCCACGGGTTCTCCACTCTGCCAGTCTGTCGTAGGTCTTACAGTCCACTTTTGTTCTTTAAAGCAAATTACATGGTGTACTGACATCACAGACTAGTATCAATGGTGACTACTTGTCCAAATATTTGTGGGACCTGTGCCATTTATCATCTTTATTGGTGGCACGGAGTTTTTGATGGAGTGCTCTCCCACCAAATTTGCAGATGACACCAATTGGAGGTGACCACTGGACCACTGAACCACATCAAGGAGATGGAGGCAGACCCTTCATGATAGAAACTGTGGGAGGAGAAGTGATAACAGGAGAGGTTTGGGCTGAGACGTTCTCCTCATGAGGAAGCCAGGCAGTGGGGTAGGTAGCCCAGGGAGGCTGCCTGGTATCCAGTGTTGGAGGTTTTCAAGATGGGGCTGCAAAAAGCCCTGAACATCCCCCTCTGATCTCCAAGCTGGCCCTGCTTTGAGGAGGAAGTAGGATAGGAGACCTCCTGAGGTCCCTTCCAGCATGAATAAAATACTTTGCTCTCAGTATTTTAAAACTCTCGGATAATTTTGATTAATCTTCTGCTGATAATTTGTTTTGATGTTGCATTTCATATGGCTTTATTAGATATAATTTGGTTTTATTCTACTGCAAAGTACACGAAGAGCTTTGGGATGCAGGGAATAACAGGGCTGACTGATCTTGACGGTTGTTAAGCCTGTTGTTACCCTTAGTCCTGGTTATGTGCTTGGTACCTCTGATGTACATACAGCACATCACTGGATCTCTTCACTGACAAAACCCATTTTTGGCAGTTTTCCATTTTTTGAAGACCGAATGCAAAAATACTGCTATTCCCTGTATCACAGACTGATGTGAAAACATCACAATAACAGGGTTCATGTTACACAGGGAGACAGTCTTTTATTTCTACGCTCAAAACGTCCCGAAGCCCCGACTCCATTGAGAAAATGAGACTCTTTGGAGTAGTGAGCTGCCTTGTGAAAATCTTAACGCTCACACAGCTTTTGAGAAACCCTTGCTCCTCGCACAGTTATTTCTCACCACTTCTCCTGGGGACCCAGCGGCTGCGCTGAGAAGTTGGTGACTTCTGTGTGGTCCCATCCCACCTCTCGGGCGGTATCTGGACACGGCTCAGAGATGCAGCTGTCTGCGATTACAGATCTTCCTCATGTCATGGGTCACATCACCAGGAGAGTGGGAAGGTTCAAGATGACAAACTGAAAGTAATCTGTCACTGTCAACTCCATGGGATCAAAGGAAAAACAAACCGTATCTGTTCTGGCAAATGGTGAAGGGAAGAGGAAAAGCACAGGCTGTTAGGTTAACGTAGACAGACAGGACTGACCTCTGCTATCTAGATTAGTTTATTTTGCTGCAGTATTTTGCATGCCGAAACCACTTTTGTCAGGGAACCTCCAAGCACTTTGCAGAAGATGTAATTAAGAGTTGTGACACCTCTGTGAGATACGATTGCAGCTGGCCCATGGCAGGGTGACCCTCAGAGAGATGGTAGGTCCCTCAGGTGAATACCCAAGAAGTAACCAAGGTGTTCTGGTTTCAGTAACCACTAGATGTAAGG
This sequence comes from Rhinoptilus africanus, assembly GCA_013400135.1. Taxonomy (NCBI): domain Eukaryota; kingdom Metazoa; phylum Chordata; class Aves; order Charadriiformes; family Glareolidae; genus Rhinoptilus; species Rhinoptilus africanus. The sequence goes on from VXBO01003911.1 coordinate 209,611, forward strand.
GTGACAATGGCATGGACAATGTAGGGGCGTGATGATGGCACTGCTGATGGAAAGGGCCTGATACCACATCTGTGGGCCATGAGTGCACAAGTCAGAGTGGAGAAGACGAAAGTTCGATATTGGTAAAGAAGTCTGGAGGAAGATGATCTCTGTCCAAGGGTGGAAAGGAGCTTCAGTTAAGGTGAGGAACTCCTGGCATCAGTTTTCAAGCAACTGACAGACTTTTAAAGTGGTGTTTGTGGCACTCTTAAAATACCAAATTGAAAACTGAATAAATGTTTTCGTTTTGTCTCTTCTAACCTACATGAGTAATACACGAGCTACATCTGCTTCAGCAATCTCATGCATGTGATCACCATTGCCCAGCATTAATCAAGAGCAGTGAATTCAGCTTCCATAATACAATCGGTTCTTGTTCTCAACTTCTGAGAGTTCATAATTCAGTCTTACTGTCATTTCTTTCCTCTTCCATGTTCTTTCATGAAAGGTAAACCTGCACAGAAAGAAACCAGAGTCATTAACTGTTGGAAACTTTAATGTGCTACAAAACCAGAATTAGAAGTGATAATGAAATTTCCACTGCTGAAAGCAGACTTTGCTAACTGATGTATGTAGTGAGAAAGGTGGCCATATAACCAATAAAAATAAGAACCGTGTTCGTTTTTAATATGCCTCATTCATCTTTGCTTAAATTGGCAGAAGGCCAAATTAGAGTTTAAGTTAAGATGTTCCTTTTAATTTTCAGTAATTAAAATAAATATATGTTTAACCATTTCCATTAGACTCTATTAAATCCAGTGTATTTGAAAAAATATCTTTCAGAACAATGTCTACCAAGCTGAACAACATTTGCAATGCACTTTGGAGCAAATAAAATGAATCCAGATTCGATTATGCAAAAGCAGATCACCATTAAATTATTTGTACCAGGACACATGGATGGACACTGTTGTTACTAAATGAGATTTGTATTTTTTTTTTTTCCCTTAGGAGCTAAGTAACGATGAGCAGGAACAACTTAAACCGTGAAGGCAGATAAGATTAGCATCCCTGACTATCTGTCCTATCCCCACTCCACTATCAGCTGGGCTGGGAATCAAGTAGCTCCGAAATTCACAGAGCAGCTTCAATTCACAGGCCTACAGCACAGGTTCTTGCAGCTCTGAACTCTTGCAATTTATAAAAGGCTTATAAATTCCAGGATTGAAAACCATTTTCCAGGTCCTACGCCATGGACCCAACGCTGCTCCCATTCGATCAGTAGCAGATCAACAGCTGAATTCAGAGGAAACCGTGGTGAGCCCAGATGGACACCAGAGGTCTTCAAACATAACACTAAAGTTGTGTCATAACTTCTCTACTGTCAAAACAGTAAATTCTCTGGTTTTGTCCAAAATTCCTTTTTCAGTGACAAAAACCTTTAACCGAAAATACATGTTTCGTTTTGCTGAAGAAAATAGACTGAGAGATATTATTGAGACTTCCAGTTTCATTAATAATTCAGGAATCGTCCCTCAAAGCAGAAGATAAGGCGGCAGTTTTGATTTCGACATAGATTCCAAAATGCCTAATGAAGTCAAATGTTGGAATTTGCTAGGGAAACACAAAAGCAAATAGCAGTAATTGTACCAAGAGCGGGATTATTAATAACAGCAAAAGGTAAGAAACCTAGAAGAAAAGAAAAAACAAAACCAATCGAAGAGAGAGCTTGGAGGAGGACAGATTTCCAAAAAGCAGAGTTAGAAGCAAGCCGTGACAGTGTTACAGGGGAAAAGGGAAACTGGGAAAGAGATAGAAAAGAGAGAGAAAGCAGCAGAAGTGGGTTATACACAGTCTTGTCTTGAGGAATGGACACTGAAGAAATGAGGTAGCCAAACTGTACAGAAAAGAGGGCATTTAATAGCCAAGTAGATGAAGTATCTTGAAAAGGAAAAGGAACTGGCAACTGAGACAAAAGCTAGCAGATAAACATAAATAGTGCTATGAAATCAAAGAAAATGAGGCATACACACACAATACTAAGAGAAGAGAGAAAGCCAAACCACAGAGCTCTGCCAAGGGATCAAACCCTGGAAGATTCATCTCGCCAAGAATTGTGAGGGCTTGTTTTATTTTCGCTTTCTTATTCCTGCCAGAAGATATAAACTATATCTATTTACTTAGGGGCTGCAATACAGCCAATTTCTCTTGGGGAAAAAAAGGATGCTGCAACAAAAATGCCTGAACAGTTTTTCACAGTATATCCAGGGATGCTAGAAGTGTTTAGTAAAGCTGAAAGAGTGCAAGGTCTCTCTGCAAGGCTGATCTACGGAGAAAGAGTGGGATCATCATGGACCAGATTCAGATAAGCTTGTGAAGCCTGAATAGCCTGTGTCAAACTCGGTCCTGCTGAAATCAATGAAAATATTCCCAAATAATCAGTTTGAATCGGGAAATCTGGGTCTGGCCCCAAGAAGGACCGTGAGATTGATAATATAGCTCTTGGTTTTTAATAGCAGTCTTAAGGTAACTTTGCAAATGTTGAACTTTTACAGAGCCTCACAAAAAGGTAAGGCAAGGAAAATAGATATCCTGTTTTGGGGAAAGAACATGTTTGGTTGGTGATTGCTTGTTGGGATCTAAGTGAGTATCTGCTAGCTTTAATAAAATACTGGAGAAATTCATTTACCTCTATAATTATTAAAAAAAAAAAAAAAAAAAAAGAAAATTAAAGAAAACCCGCACCCCATGGCCTGAATGCTGCTCCTGCACAAACACCAGCCGTTTGTGGGGTGAGCTTTGAGCGCACACTGAGGTTGCCAAGTTTGGCTGATGGCTGTGCAGAATAGTACAGCTCCTCTCTCGGCTTCAACCCTTCCGCGAGACTTTATCTGACAATGTTTTCCCTTGCCCACACCTTCCTTCATGTCCTCAAAGCACAGGAGGAAGCAGGCGGCGTTGCACCAAATAAATCTCACGCAGCTCCAGCAAAACGCTGGCAGGGCCACGGGAGCTGCTCCACAGGGCTTGGAGCTCTGCTGAAGTTTTCCAAGGAGCCCCTTTCTCCTCCCTTTCTGCCCTTCTCATTTGTTTTTCAAGAGTCGACTGATCTTTGACAGGCCACAAGATCTTTGAAACTGGCATGAAGCTTTTGCCTTACGTTGATTACCCAAATTTGTGAACCCACTTCATCTATCAGAAACTAACTCAGTTGGCGTAACTAGACCTTGAGGTATCTGTAAATTTTCCAAGAACAAGCAAAATCTCACTTTTTCCTCAATGTATTCCTCCCTTTCGTAACCTACTCTCTTCTCCTATGACTACACAACACTGACGTGAACTTTAGCTTTACATCATGCCATACAACATTGCCACGGTGCACAGAGGTATTTTCTGCTTCAGACTGTGCTCTAATCCAGCTATCCTTTTCCAGCCACCTATTAAACTAATTCATTATTGTGTGATCGACTGTTCTTGATGCCAAAGTGATGACAAAGTATTGGAAACAGAGGTAAGCGATGCACCGCCTTTAATCAGAGTCTCCAGAAGAAGTAAAAGTAAATCCAACTATTCTCAAATTGCTTTTGCAAGCAAATTGACACAACGAAATTTCAACATTTTAATGGAATACTTCCTTAATATAACTTAAAGAAATGGAAGGCCACAGGAGATTGACCATGACAGAACACCGACAGCTGAGAAGAGGAGGGCACTCCTGCACAAAAGCTGGCCCTTAACCTTTGCATACTCTTCCTTGTATAGTGGAAGGGCTGGTCTGAGGGTAAGGACAGGATCAGCTGGAAGTGAAGTCTGACAAGGAGCAGTACAGCGTACCACATCTCAAACCGTGTGTAGTTATGGTACATACATGCTGCCTGTTGCTTCCTGTAAGTGCACGTCGAGAGCAGCACAATTTTATAGACCTGGAAATGCAGAACCCTAACACACTGCTGGGTTTCCCAAAGCCCCAGAGGCAAATACCCACATTAAAACCGTTGCTACTTTTAGTTTTTTATCATTTCTGCTCCAAAACTTGAAGTCAAACGTGACGCTATAATTGTACGGGCATTTGGACAAAGGGCAGCTCTGAAATCTGGCAGCGTTTCATGGCCGTAGATATGATATATATGTCAGAGCCGATGTACAGGACGGAAGAGGGGTATATACTCAGATGTAGGAGAGGGTAGTAGAGAACAGTCTGTTACTTTCTCAGACCAGTGAAACCTGCTCCCAAGAGAAATTTAAATTTGTGCAAAGTGAAGCTCTGCCAACATATGTTGGCATATCAGGAATCGAGGGCTGGGAACCGCAGTCACTGCTGCTGCTCTGGGGCAGGGGGAGGGGAGGGAGGCTGAGGAGGTATGCAGTTGCTGTGTGCACAGGGACAGATATCTGAGAGCTGTGAGCTCAGTCTTTTTCCATGACCTAAGCAATGGTTAAAGATTTCCAGTCCTGCTGGATTCAAGTCTCACCCTAAGGCTAGCCCTCGTTGTGTCAGCGGCTTCGGATACTCCTGAAATCCCTGTGATTTTAAGGGAGATGTATATAAGGTTATCCATGCAAGGTGGGAATGGATAAGTGCTTTCATTTATCAGAGAAGAACTTATTTCCGTCAGCATAGTGCATCTCCCCTTTTAACCCAGTTAATAAACTAAATAAATTAACTACTAACTAATAAATTAAGTAGTATTAAACTATATAACAGCAACTGGGTTTTTTCCTCACAACAGCAAATTACAGACTTGGAAAAGGAACAGTACGGTATTATGTTACACAGCACATGTTTCTGTGGAATTCTTACAGGAAAACAGAGCCACATCACCTGCCGGGAGGTCTGCCGGGGTCCAGCAGGCACACGCAGCACCCAAGTCACTCCAGCTGCATTAATTAAGGACTTGAAGAATTTTGATCCATGCACGTTCGCAGACCATGCAACAAGCACCTTTTTCCATATCGGAAGCAATGGCAACCAGTGACGCACAGCTTTTCGGAACCAGGGCAGTATCACCTACAGTCATTTAGACCGGTTGTATGTGTACGGTCTGAGGTGAAAGCAAGCTTTTGTGTTAAGACATCATTGAGCTGTATTCCTCCCAGAAAGGATAGGGCTTAATGAACAGGGATCTTCCCGGAGAGATGTGCAGAGACCAGGAGATGCTCTGAAAGGAGAACAGAGGAGGCAGCACTCCAGGAGCACATTGGCTTATTTAAAAAAAAAAGCAAGCTGACTCTTTTAATTTTTGTCTAAATTAAGCTAGAGTCAATCTTAAGATAAAACTAAGTTTAAGATGCTCGCTTTACAGAGACCTACTATCATGAAATAGCACCAAGCACTCTTTCTCAAAGGATTAAAGGCAAAAGGGCAGCTTATGTGACACAGAATAAATGCTTAGCCAAGACAAGGGTAAGGTATTACACCCCAAGCCCGATCGCAACGTGGGAAATTTATAAAATTATTCCCCAAGACACCTAATGCCACCCATTAAGGGACAGCAGTGTCTTTTAACCGAGGTCTGTGGTTTGTGTTTGTCCTGCCAAGCTGATGATGCCTGCTAATGACCATTACCTCTGGTATTCCTCTCCGGGGTACACCGTACTGACACCAGTCGCCCTGTTCACAATGTAAAAGTAGCGTGAGAGATAAACCTGAGCCCTTCTCTTTCAAAATGTGTGAAAAGGAAAATCACAAGAGGGGTTTTCTTCCCTAAATTAGTTGACTGCTTCTGCGCACCCACCACACAGCCTCAACACAGGCTCACGTATCCCTGCCAGTGCCAGAGTCACAAAGCAAGCCCTGACAAACAAGAACCCATCGTACTTCTTCATTCTTACTCCAAGACTACCCCAGATCAGGTTGGCACTGCATGAAAGAGGAGCCCCACCGCATCTTGTGACAAAACGATGAGGAAACATGCCTGTCTTCTTCACAGCAGTCCTCAGAAATGCCCGAAGACTCATTTCTCCCAGCACGATGAAACGCCGATGAAACGCCGGTGAAAACGGACTGTGCATCAGTGCTAAAGTATTCGCACCTCATTGGAGAGCTAAATGGGGACAGTAAGCTAATCGTAGCGACACTGTATAACTCATCTCGTGGGGGAACCCAACACAAAAAATAGAAATACAGCATCTGAAGCTTCCTTTGCAGACCATGGCAGGCTTCGTGTTTGTCTTCCAGACATATGTGTTTACAGAGATTTCTTTTTGCATGTGATGTTTAGTATTGCTACAGCTCCACACCTTTATTTAGAAGGCATTTGGTAGATTTTATCCTCTAGCCTTTTATACCAGCCACGTTATGTGAGGAGGCGTGTGCTGCTCAGTCGTACTGGCTCGGCCATGTAACACTGAAGCTTCCTGCTTCTTCCAGCAAGAAATACTTGACTTTAGACAACATACATGTTGGTGTGTCCTTCTGTGTGACTGGTGATTCCTCTCCTGCCAGGCCCAAAACAATCACCAAGAAGCTACAAATGACCCGTTTTGCACTGCTCAAGGAGGTGCAATCTCGCTCACCACTGGCTTCAGAGTAGACATCCCACCCAAACGTCTGCCTGCAGGTGAGAACGTAACCAATCCAGAATGGGACAAAACCCCCCAAAACAATTGCATGGTTTTGAACCACTCCAGCCAGCAGTGTCTGGCTTCAGAAGAATTCTTCTACACGTAGATAATAAGATCTAGCGCCCGGTTAGAGGTGCTTCAGCCACAGGTAAAGCACCCTGCCCTCACTCCATCCTGTCCTGCTTGTGATTCTGCACAGCCTGCTCCAAAAGCTTTTCCTGGTGGGCCATAACCCGCTGTTGCCTCACGTTCACGTAACGACAGAGCTGCACTCACTTTTCTAGTGAAGATAGCCAACGCTGGCTTTTCTTTTCAAAGCTTTTAAAAGTACAGGATGAGTTCTCAAAGTGCCAAATTTCCCTTTTCCTTGGCTCTAATGTTTCTAACCAAGAAAATGGCTGCAGATTTTCCTTTTTTTTTTTTTTTTTTTTCCCACCTTTTTTGTTTGCACNTTTCCCAACTTGTATGGTTGCCACTCCCTTAGACTCAAATGACTCAAACGTTTTCTCTGTCTGCTGAACAATGATGATTTTGTGGTGAAAGTGATGACATCGTCCTGCCCCTGGTAAACTTTTGCTGACCAGAAATTACTAATTCCCTGTGTATGATTCTGGAAAATTGCAGCAGGTACTTAGCTGCATGTACTGAAGATGTGTTTCAAAATAGCGTTACTAACCATCTCTCCAAGGTAGTACAACACCTGTATTTGCATCGATGACTGAAAATGGCATTAAGAGCAAAGAACACTGGGCAATTTCACATCTTACTATTATTTCTTTTTCCTCATTTACATATATTTCTTTGACAGCATTTCGTGCACTATATCATGGCAAAGTTTTGAATCCTTACTCATTCCTTATTAAAACAGTTTGAGGGTTTTGAGATCTCCATATGAGAGTGACTGCAAAATTATATCTTCAAAAATAATATTTAATAATTGGATAGAATCACTGTTGTGTCATTTAGAAGCCACTCTGGTCCTGAACTGCTGGTGTAACCATTGTTATGCATTGGGATTTTTGCTTAACTATGGCAGTATCTCACCCAGGTATAGCTTATATCTTCAAGTGCAGTATAAAAACATTAAGTAATAATAGCTCTTTCTTTGTAGGAGGTTATATGGAGGCTAAGTTGCAACAAGGTTTGAAATTCCAATCTTACTCTTCACTGCTCCAACCAACATAAAGTAACGTTAAAATAAAATAATCTCTGGGTTGTATTACTTCCCCTTACAGTCTTTTCCTCAATTCTAAATTTTGTAAACCCATATTAAACTTCTTGCTGTCATTTTACAGGTTTTGTCATCATTCAGAATATCTCTCCACCCCTTGAAGGGGACAGAGTAAGCAGCCTTTTCTAACTCCCTTTGCTTTTTTTTTTCCTTTTTTCCTCCAAAAGCACCTTTCTTCCGCTTCTTCCTGCCTCTCCTGTCCTCCTTGCCCTCACACCCCACAGGCACCCACCTGTACTCAAATCCCTCCACAAAACTCAACATTTCCTGCTGTCCTTAAGGGGATAATCATCTCAACANAAAAGCACCTTTCTTCCGCTTCTTCCTGCCTCTCCTGTCCTCCTTGCCCTCACACCCCACAGGCACCCACCTGTACTCAAATCCCTCCACAAAACTCAACATTTCCTGCTGTCCTTAAGGGGATAATCATCTCAACATTACTCTTTAATTCATAAAACAGCGAGTTAGACAAAATGCGCTTCAAACTGATTTTATAATCACCTTCTACATTTTTATCAATCTTTTGCATGATCATGGATTGTATAGAACAAAGACCATTGACTTTGCAGGGGGCTGAGCATCCCCCCAGCACAGCACCCTTGGGTTTGCCATCATGCTGTTAACTAAAAACAGCTAACCCAGTCTGCAACAGGAAACCCAAACCTCCCTCAGTCTGCAGCCACTGGGCACACAGGGCTTCACCCTAACACTGGGCGCCAACCAAATTGACTTAGACATTGTTATCCACTTGCACAAATAATTCTGCCACTGAGCTTACGTGAGTTATTTTGTATGGGCAGGTCTGGCAGAGCTAGACATGGTGTCATTTTCTCTAGCAACAAAGCCAGCCTCCGAGATTCATGTCCCAAACGCCTGTACCCTGCGCTGCACCTCCCTGGGGTTGCGCTGATACCTCTTTATTAAGCCGTGCTATGCACTGGAAATCTTATTTCTTTATGCCAGGTTTAGGTAAGCTTCAGGAAAGATAATATCTGCTTTGGCAGAAACTTGGAGTGCTTTGGCAGGTGATACTTAGGCTTGCAAAATTAACCTGCAAACACTTTTTGGACACACGCGAGAGGGTTTGTGATGCTTCAGGGCCAGCCCTCGCAGCTCCCCAGCTATCCCACCAAGCCGTGTCCCAGGGCCAGACTGGGCACGTGGATTTCACACGCCAGGATGCAAAGGACTCTGTTCTTCCCCCCTTCTGAAGCCAATTGTACTTCCACACACAGGGGGGGTTCAGTGAGCTGGCTGTCGGCAACTGGAATGCCATACCCTCCGTGCATCCCAAGCCAGCGGCGACCCATCCCAGCAGCAGTGATTCCAGCTCCAGCCACCACAGCTTCGACCTCTTTATTAAGCCAAGTTTGTGAAGGAGACTGTGTCTCGTTCTCCCTTCAGCCAAAACAGCAAAGCAAAGAAAAATGTGGAGAAAGGGCAGGGATCATCCCCCTGCACTGGGCACTGGTGAGGACCCCCCTCGAGTGCTGTGTTTGGTTTTGGCCCCTCACCACAAGAAGGACGTTGAGGTCTTGGAGCGTGTCCAGAGAAGGGCTACGAAGCTGGTGAGGGGTCTGGAGGACAAACCTTACGAGGAAGGACTGAGGGAACTGGGGTTGTTCAGCCTGGAGAAGAGGAGGCTGAGAGGAGCCCTCATCCCCCTCTACAACTCCCTGAAAGGAGGGGTTAGTCAGGGGGGGGTCGGTCTCTTTTCC